>JAMWEH010001653.1:0-23647 GCA_024721245.1 Mitragyna speciosa | reverse complement strand
AAAAGAAAATCAAAATAGCCTATCTAACCTACCTATTACATTTTCTAACTAAAATACAAAAATTTTTGTTAACTAGATATAAACTATCTATTACATTAACTATCTAAATACAGAAATTTTGCTAAATAGAATATTACCTATCTATTACATTTTTGAATAATCAAGAATTAATTTCAAATAAACAGCATGGCATAAATAAATAAACACTCGCATATGGATAAAAATTATAAGCATAAAATACATGAAAACACATAGAAAAACACATTGGAGCACGTAGGAGCACATAAAAAGAAATTAAAAGGGTAATCGAGATATCTCCCGTTCGAGGACTCGATACAAATTGCTACTAAATGAGCAAACATGTTAAAAATACCACTATTTAATAAATAAACTACTAATTAAATAATTCCATACCAATCACCATGAACATGCTATGATAATTCAAACAATTATAGCAATAATAGACAAAATTAAAATAATAATAATTAAGTGTTTAGAAAAGAATGAAAATTGTTTAAGTAAAAATAAATAAGTGCATAAATAAATAAAGTAAAACAAGGAAAATGAATAAGTAAAAAAATAGTAGAAGATAAAACACAATAATACATACTTAAACTTTTAACACCCAAATGAAAATTATCAAAATAACTAAAAGGGAAATAGAGAAACTAATTTGAACATTAATTAGACTAACAGAACCCAATTTTAGAACATTAATTATAATTTAAAAATAAAAATAAAAAAATAAGAAAATAAAATGTGAAAAGAAATAATTAAGAACTTTGAGGACTTAATTAAGTCTCCTTTTTTTTTTTGCAAAATAAAATATTATAAGGTTTGGATTAAAATGAAAATTCAGGTAACATTCTAAAGTAAACATGTAATTTACAACAAAACAAAAGGGTAAAATTATAATTTTTTAACCCTAATTAAGGTAATGACATAGTTTACAACAAATTTAAAGGATAAAATATAATTTTCAGCAAGTATAATGCCCAAAAATAAAATTTACAGCAATATTTAAAGCCAAGAATATAATTTTAGCAGAGTCATTAAATAATACATAATTTACAGCAATGTATAGGGTCAAATTGCAATTTTCAGCTATATAAAAGAGCTAAAATAAAAATTCCAGCAACTATAAGTATTAAAATACAAATTCCAGCGACAAATAAAAGAACTAAAATAACAATTTCTAACAATTAATGGAGGTATTAAAACAAATTCCAACAACATAAAGGACCAAAATATAAATTCCAGCAACAAGTAGGGGGCCAAAAATAAAATTCCAGCAAGTATAAATAACTCAAATAAAATTCCAGAAAGGTTAGGAGGGGATAAAAATGAAAAATTCCAGCAATGTGAGGGACCAAATTGCAAATTCCAGCCACATTCAAAAGAATTAAAATAGAATTCCAGCACATTTTATGGCAAAAATGCAATTCCCAGCAAGGTTTGGGGGGCAAAAATGCAAAATTTCAGCAATATTCTAGGGCAAAATAGAATTTTCAGCAATTTATAAGGGCAAAGATGTAATTTTCAGCAACCATTTAAAGCCTAAAGTACAATAACAGCAAGCTTGGGAGGTAAAATTGCAATTTCCATAAATATCAGAGGGTAAAAATGCAATTCTAGAAAAATTTAGGGGTCAAAATGTAATTATTGAAAATATAGGGTCAGAAACGAAAATTTAAAAAATGCAGGGGTCAAAATTATAATTATATAAAAGTTGGGGGACCTAAATGCAATTACTTAGGACCTAATTGAAAAGAAAATAAAATTATAGGGGTCAATCTACAATAAACAGAAACTTAAACGCACAAATTATAAATTCCCAGGGCTATAGTGACATTAATAAGAGTATAAGGACCATAAAACAAATAATTATTATTAATAAAAATAATTAAAAAACTAAACTAATCAAACGACGTAGTTTGAGTGAAACTACGTCAAAAACGATGTAGTTTCACTAAAACTTTTTTTTTTTAACCGGTTTTCCTTTCTTCCCTTTTTTTTTTCTTTCTTTCTTTTTCTCTCTTTTCTTTCTTTTTCTCTCTTTCTTTTCTTTCTTTCTTCTTTCTTTTTCTCTCTTTTTTCTCCCCTGGTCCGTCTCTTCCTCCTCGATTCTCTCTTTCTCTCGCCGTCCGGCTCTCTCTCTCCTCGCCGGTCTCTCTCTCGGTCTCTCTCCTCGTCCGGTCTCGATTTTCTCCTCTCTCTTTTTTTTTTCTTTTTTTTTCATGGTTCTTCCCACTCCCTCGTACCTCTCGTCTTATCCCTCTCTCTCTCAAATTGATCCCCCCCAAATCATGCCAAAATCCCCTAAATCAAACTCTAAATCCACAAACCTACATTTATCTAAATTTAATGAGCGAAATTTGAAAGATGGAGAAAGAAATTATACCTGGATTCAAGAGGAGATTAAGTAGTGGGCACGGGCTGTTGATGGTGAGCAGGGAGGGCGTTGCTGATGGCGGCGGTCCGAGTGGCAGTGGCGGTGAGTTGGCGGTGGCTACTGGTGGAGGAGAACCAGGGGGGTGTCGTTGCTGCTGTTGTTGTTTGCTGTTTTTCTTTTTTTTGGCTAATTTTGTGCATGTTCGATTATGCGTTATGCAAGTGTGTAGTGTAATGTGTGTGTTCTATGTGTTTGATTGCGTATGCAAGTGTTGGTGGATGGTGTGTGTTTGAATGCGTGTTTTGTGTATGCCTGTGTGTTTTGCAGGATGTGCAGTGTGTGTTTGTGATACAGGTGCGATGTGTGTGTGCTTGAATGTGTGTGTGTATGTGTGAATTTGTTTTTGCAGGATGATTTGAGTGAACCGGTGTGTGTTTTGTGAGTGTCTGTGTGAGGATTGTGTGGCTTGTGTGATGAATTTGCAGGGAAAATGACCGAGAGGGAGGAGAGTTGTGTGCTGCTGTGTTGTGAGTGTTTGTATGTGTGTGTCTGTGGTATGTGTTTGTGTTTATGTGGAGAGGTAAGGGAGTGCAGAGAGGGGGTGAGGGGAAAATGCAAGAGTGTGTGCAATGTGTGCTTGTGTCTGGTGCTGGGGAGGGGAATCCAGAGAGGGGAGTGATCTGTGTGCGTTTGTGATGTCTGTGGTGTGTGTTTGTGTTTGTGTGGAGAGGTGAGGGAGTGCAGAGAGGGGGTGAGGGAGAGGTGCGTGTGTCTGTGGTGTGATAAAAAAAATGCAGGAGGAGGGGGACAAGAGGGATGAGGATGGGAAGGAGTTGTGAGTGTGTGTTTGTGAGTTGGTGTGTGTGCACAGATGAGAATTGTATGCCTGTTGTGTGTTTTGCTGGTATGTGTATGCAATTGAAAACAGAGTGGAAGTTGAGGCTTGTGTCTGTGTCTGTGTTTTGGTGAAGGAAAGACTAGAGAGGGAGTGAGCTGAGCTATGTGTGAATGTATGGAGATGAGTGTGATAAGGGAGGGCCGAGAGCGAGGGCAAAAGTGAGTGAAATGTGCGTCTGTGTTTTTGTTCTGGTGAGGCTTTGTGTTGCAGATGTTTTTTTTTCTGGCAAAGGGAAGGGCAGAGAGATTGAGAGAATGGTGAGTAAAAAAACAAGCCAAAATCTCCAAAAAATCTGCTGATTGAGTGTGAAAATGGGAGAGTGATGGGATTGCACATAGAGTAGTTGTGATGATGAAGAAATTGGGGGTATAATTACTTGCTAGGGTAGCTGAAAATGGAGCTGTTTTGACAGCTGAAGCAGCCATGCTGCTACTGTAGCAGGTTGCAAAACGTAGCCTGCTGCAACTTTTTTTTGTTTTTTTAAAGATATTTGGCAAAGTACATAAAAAAAAATAATAAAGTAAAATAAAAATGAAATAACATATGGGCTCCTTAGAATGAAATAGAAATAAAATAAAATGAAACTAAAGCTAAAACTAAAATTCAGCATTAGTAGAAAAAGAAAATTCAATAATAATAAAAATTAATTTTTTTTTAAAAATTAATTCATCATTAGAAAATATATCATAGACAACAAGACATCATTTGAAATAAGTATCAAATAGTCTTAAAAATATTAAATATAAATACTTTTTCACATAAAATTTATATTTTACACAAAGAATTCTTAGGTAAAGGTGCATTAGAAAACGTGACATAATATGGTAAAAATTATGAAAATCACAAAAATACTAAATGACTTTTAAAAATCACAAAAATTTTACACAAAATATATTATCCCATGAAATATTTATACTAAAATTTTCACTTAAAATTTTTTTTTAAGATTAACGCATTCTTGAGAAATGTGCCCTTAATAAATAAAAAGACAAAAATTAAATAAATACTAAACGACCTCTAAAAATTATGAGATTTTTTGCGGAAAATTTATAAATATAAAAATGCATATATAATTTTTTACTTGAAAGTTCTCGTAAAAATAATGCATTGGAAAACGTGCCGTTGAATAAAAAAAATACTGGAATTTTTAAATAAATAATAAATGACTCCCAAAAATCATAAAAAACATAAATAATGATAAAAATAGTAAAATTATGTATTTAGGAAATAAAATAAAATAAACTAATATTTACAAGGTAAAATTACCATTTTGCCCCTGATGTGACAAATTAGTCATAATGTGCACAAAAAATTACAATTGGCCCCTGAAAATCAAAATACCCCCTAAATAAAGTAACACACACATATATTTACAAGAGGTGTGTCAAATTTTGGTGTCTACAGGGTCCACGGGTGAGTCTCGTGGACCGGGTTCATCTAAATACTTTACGTTTCAAACCATCATTCCAACCTCAAGTATCTTGCAAACCCTCTAGCTACCATTATTCCAATAGTAGATAAGGTAATTTACTCATTTTTAATCTAATTTTTTTCGTCGTCTTGTTCTTTTCTCAAGTAAGAGGTTATAGATGCATTATTATGACTTCCAAATGAGAAAAACGAGAAATATTTTTTCCAAATATCCATATTAAAAATCTAAACTTTAAATATATTTACACAATATTCCACAAGTTAGAGCCAGAAACTCGTATGATGGAGTCATGATGGTATCATTAGAAGTCAAACTTAATGTATCAAGATTACTTCTTAAGAAACTTTATGTCAATTAGTGATTAAATCACATTCAATGCATGTTAAAATTTTTATAATTTTTTGTCAAAATCTATTTTACATATAAAAAATATATAAAATTTTTATGAAATAAAAATATACTAATTAGTACTTATTTTTTTTGTTTTGAAAATATTAATACTTTTTTTTTATTTGAAATGATTCGTATAATTAATTTAGGTCCCCATTCCCCTCGTAGACCCTGTGTTGAATTAGTACTTATTTTTAATGGTTATAAGGAGACACCATGCATAGCTCCTATTGTATATGATAAGATACTCCCTTTTTCAGTGTATAAAATACACATGTCCTTTCCTTATGTTCCCTATTCCCTTTCCATCTATCGTGCCATCAACTCCAAAAACAAACTGCTCTCAGTAGAGCGTCACCCCAACTGAAAAACCAAAGCAAAACAGGACACCCACTTTCTTTTCTTACACCCACTTCACACAGTCACAGAAATCCAATCAAAACCATCCAACTACCCCAACTACAATGCAAAACCACCCCAACCCCCACTTCCAACCACCTTCCACCACCACGGCCGCCACCACCTTCAGACCCTCCTCCACTACTTGCATCCTCCTCTCCACCACCCTTCTTTCCCTCCTCCTAATTCTCACTTTCTCTGTTTCGTCCGCTCCTCATTCCCATCCCCTTCCACCACCTCACCATTCCCTCTTCCCTCCTGACTCGCCTGATCGCTATCTCTTCCTCACCACCACCAGCAACACTACCTCTAACGAAACCAGCCAAAACCTACCTTTCCCTCCTCCTCCCCCATCCATAGCCTACCTCATATCTGGATCCGCCAATAACATGGGTCGGATGATCCGCCTCCTCCTCTCAATCTACCACCCCAAGAACACTTACCTGCTTCATCTTGATTCCCGAGCTTCCCAAGCTGAACGTGATGATTTAGCTCTCAAAATCCAATCTTTCCCACTTTTTAGAGCTGCCCAGAATGTGAATGTTGTTGGAAAAGCTGATGTTGTTTATCAACAGGGGTCTTCTTCTATATCAGCTATACTTCATGGGGCTTCGATTTTTCTCCGAATTTCGAAGAATTGGGATTGGTTCATCAATCTTTTTGTTGATGCTTATCCACTTGTTACTCAAGATGGTATATTTTATATCTCCATCATACATGTGTGTGTGTGTAATTTTTGAACTTGTGCGCTTATTGAACTTTTTCAGTGTGGTTATTCGGTCATTTTGGTGATATTTTGTTTTTATGGTGATGTGCTGATGTAAAAAAAATTAAAAAGGAGGGGAAAAAAGGGAAAAGAAAAGGAAAGACTATTTCTCTATGTTTATATGAGTGAGACTTTTAGAAAATTAAGTGTTATTCTGTTGATCAAGACTATTTCTTTATGTTAAGGAAAGCTTTTACTGGCTTATTTTGGCTTCTGATTTGGATAAGTAATGTGCCTTTTTATTTATTGAGTGTGATCTTGTTGGTTTCGTGAAATCACTGTATCGTGGGCATGTGTTTCACTGGTTAACATGTTCATAATTTGCTGCCTGCACAACTCTGTAGATGAGTGTTACTTTGCTGATCAATATTGTTTGTTTTATGAGTATGATTTTGTTTGGGATTTTTCAATTGCTGATTAAGTGCTTGTATAATTTATGTCATTGTTGAGTTCAGCTAACGGAGTTGAGTTTTTCTGGGCATATAAAATTGTTTACATATTGTGTTTTCATCTGGTTCTGTGATCCAGATTCCAAAATTTGGATTTATATGTGCTAACAATGTGTGTCTCTGGCTTAATGATGTTAATGTTTAATGTATTATAGAAAATATGTTGATTGATTGTGAATGCAATGGTGATATGAGAATTTTTCATTTTCAGATCTTCTGCACGTATTATCATACCTGCCTAAGGATCTCAATTTTGTAAATTACACAAGCTATATTGGTTGGATTGAGTAAGGATATCTACTTTTCCCATTTTGTTGTGGATAATAATGCAAATGTACATAAGTGACACATGTATACATAAATACACAAAAGAATTTTGCTGATATTACCACATTTGATTTTTTCTTATCGGAAGTAAAAGATCTCTTTATGCTGATTGTGGTAGATCTCGGAAGTTGAAACCAATAATAGTTGATCCTGGGCTCTATCTTTCAGAGGAAAATGAGATATTTTATGCCACTCAGAATAGGCTCCTACCGGATGCATTTCGTTTGTTCACAGGTCAGTCTTTAAGTATGCTACTTTAAATTAAGTGTAGTGTGGACACAAGAGCAACTTTGTCTAGTGGGTCGAGACGATATGCTATTTTGACTTGCAAAATGCTCACCTTTTGTACGGGTTAAGGTGTTCATGTGTTAAATTAGTTTGAATTTCCTGTGGATCCAAATGTTACATAAAGCTGATAGTATAGTTACTGGTTTTCCTCTTAAGTTTGTAAGAAAGCTATTCTCACTAGATGTTCATGTTGGCATATATCAGCATAGAAACTACTGCATTCCAACTTTCTATGATGTTATATTAAATTTTTTCTATTGTTTGCTGAATACTTTGCCAGGTTTTTGTGTGGGGGGAGGGGGGAGGGGGGAAGGGGAGTGGTCATAAAAAGCTTATCTCTGGGGAAGGAGATGGATCCTGTTTCCTTATCTAAGGAATGTTATGTGATGCGTTTGAAGTATCTCATAGTTAATTTACTTTCAGCTTCAGTCAAAGAAAATAAACGTAGTAACAAACATTGCATGTCCTTTTTATTATGTTATTGTAGGTTAATAAGACGTTTAGTACAAGGTTCAAATGGTTATGAACATGGATTGTGCAATATATTACTGCTCGTTTATCTACTTGATGAACTGATAAATAGTTTGAAGACGGAAAAAGGTGTTTGACATAAAGAATTCCAAACTATTGGTTAGGTTACCAAAAGTTCTTGAGATCTATCTTGTAGAGAAGACATAAACAATGGTTAGAAACTGTGAACATTCTCCAAGTAAAACACAGAAACATGTCTAATTCAAAATTGGGAATAGGAAATAAATTACTCATACGTCCTGAACTTAACATCATCTTGTCTAACAGAACCCTTGTGCAAGGTATCCAAGTGCATGAAGCTGAGGCCTCTAGATAAGGAAGAAGAAGACAAGTACACTTTCTCTGCTGTTAATTCTCTACATAAAATATAACCATCACTTGTTGTTTATGAACTATGATACCTTCAAGAATGATAACAATCTCAATCATCCACTTATAGTCAAGCTTTCAATCAGTACTATGTAGAAGTCAATATAGTTTCTCATCATTCATTTTTAATCAGTTCTTTAAAAGTTTATATCTATAGTGTACAGGGGAGTACAACGATATCAAGTAGAAAACACATAGTGATAAATTCGGAAAAACTTCCAAGATCCAAAGCTAGTTCTTGGGTTCTTAAAAGTATGGTGTGAATTAATGGGTTATAGCACACTATTTGCTATTTTAAAGCAAGAAGAGAAAGGTTCAATCAAGGAATATGGACAATATTTCTGCCAGTCCAAAATAAAAACATTTATGTCCAGTTTGAGACAAGGGGAGGATGCATTTTCTTCCTACCAAGGCTGCAGTGGGGTTCGAGCTTATTTCAAAAGAATTAGCCAAGCTACACTATCCTTATTGACATATCAAGGCTGTGGGTGCACAATAATTGATTGGTGTGTGCTTTTTGGCATGTTTTTGTCTTAGCTCTGTTTTTCTTCTAGTGTATCCCAAGAGAAATTAAAGATAGCAGGATAATGATATTCTGAAAGAAACCAACTCAATTTAGAGTTACAGCAGAAGATTGTCCTTTTGGCCTTGATTCTTACAGCTTTACTAATGATTGACACTGCTGTAACATTAGTAACTCTGAATATACAAATTGAGTTGTTAATTTGTTATTTACTGATGCATTGATTCTGTCAATTTTGTCTGATTCTATACTATGGGCCTGAGAGTTATTTGTTGTTACAAGGCTTTTATAGTTTTCGTAACTAGGAACATTCTCATGATTTGCTGAAATTGTGACTCTTCGAAGGCATTTATAGTTGCATATTGCATAGAACTTTTGTGGCCTAATTGGGTATGGATATTTTGTTTAGGTCTTTAATTGTTTTCACTGTTTCCTGGACAGGTTCATCATCAGCTATTTTGAGTCGTAAATTTATTGAATTCTGCATCTTGGGTACAGATAATCTACCCCGGACAGTACTGATGTACTTGGCAAACACTCCATCGTCAAATTCTGTTTACTTTCCGACCGTTCTGTGCAATTCTCGGCAATTCAATAGAACAACTATCAACCACAACTTGCAGTATGCTTCTTTAAACTCGAGAAAGGAACTCCACCTGCTCAATGCCAGTTACTTCAACGACCTGGTCCAAAGTGGAGCAGCCTTTGCTTCCCGTTTTTTTCCAGATGATCCAATTCTTGACAGAATTGACAAAGAAATTCTCCAACGAGCTCCTGGGAAACCTGTGCCTGGTGGATGGTGCTTAGGTGAGGCTGGACTTGACCCATGTAAGGAGTGGGGAGATGCCGATGTTTTGCGGCCTGGTCGAGGAGCGAAAAGGCTTGAAAATCGTCTTCTTGAACTTCTTTCGATGGGAACATTTCGATCTCGACAATGTGTTGTTGACTAACTTTTTGCCAGGATGACAATACAGATAAAGTTAAAGATAATGAAGAGCAACGTGAGAGAAAAGGCATAATTAACTAGACGAATTATCTTACACGAGAGAAACCAATTTGAACTTTTGCTGTCCATCAATTCACCTGTATGATTCTTTTATGGTTAATTTAGGTGTTGTACATTCAGCTTTCTGCATCCGAGAATGTTGTATATTGAAAGGAGAATATGTCCAACGTTGCTGAAAAATTTTGATCAATTTTTCCCGCAAAATGGAGTCCTCATTAATGAATTTTTATTATTGAAATTATCATTGCCTTTTCTGCTTTATCATTCAGGATATTTTCCAAGTCATATCTCTTGTAGTACTTGGTTTCCAGAGTTAATTTTTAGATCAGATGCAGAAGGCATTGGTAGTTGCATGGTCCATTCGTCTCTGGGGTGCGTTCCAGAAACTTCGCCATTTCTCCTTTTGGGCAAAACAATTTCTTCACTTTCTTTTCTTTAGGATGCCAAACAACTTACACGATCTTTAAAAGTATTTTTTTTTAGGTCAATCTTTGAAAGTTCATAAATTCTGCATTTTCGTTTTTTATTGCTTGAGATATAATGTCTTTTTTCCCTCTTTTTCTTTATTTCTTTTCATTTTTTTTTGGTTTTATATCATCCCAAAAACGCCCGTTCATATTGGCTGGCCTGAAGCATTGAAGAAACTAGCAGTTTCCTATATTAAATATTATGGTATAGCAAAGATGTTCTCGAGCTTCAAGTATGTCTACCTGTGCTAATTGGTGGACTCTTTTTGTTACGTGACATAAATGAAGTACAACTTGACCGTGCCTTCTCACATGAGACTACTACGAAAGTTGACAAAGAATTTTGAAGCCATGTTGATGAAAGCAAAATAACTGAAGTCGCTGCTCTTTCGGTGGTAGCTCATGAGAAAGTTATGCTTTTTGTAGTAAAATACGGAGGGATGTAACAATTGTCGCTTGCCGGACTAAATTAATGAATAAAAATGTCAATGATATTGATGATGCCTCGGAGAAGTCGAAGGATAAGGAGCTGAAAATAAAGTTGAAGATGGTGTTCTTGTTATTTGATATATTTGAGAGGGTTGGTAATGCTTTTGGCATACCTCCAGCTGGAGCCAGAGGGGGTCGAAGACTTCAGAAACCATACCTGTGCTGCCCTTCAAACTATTGTTGCAAGCATAGAGCGGTATCCCCGTTCCCAAAAAGCAACAACAGCATAGTAAAATGGAGATGCTCACAAGGGTATAAAAAAAGGCATCACAAATTCAGAGATCCTCACATCTTATCGGTGGCTATCATCCAAAGAGTTTACCGAAATAAGTCAACAAAGTACACAGATAAAGGATGAGAAATAATTACATTACTGGTATTCAAGAAAAGGGATTAGATTCCCCAAGCTGATGAGGAGGAGACATGGAGCATCAGCCAACTGGAATGCACAAGAGTGTCTCCACCACAATTTGTTCCTTTTGGTTGAGAAAAGAGTAAAAAGTGCATCAGATCAATCACCAAAACAGAACATTGAAAGTGGGATTCTTGCAGCTAAAAATACAAGGCTGAATGATTCCCACAAAATTTCAAGAGGATTTGTGAGCCATCTTTTGACACCTGAAGAAATCGCACATGTTAGTGACAAACAATAATGAACAGCCCAAACTACTGGGGAAGAAAGGAAGAATCTCCATTTGAATGCTCAAAAAGTTTTATCTCGGATACATGTATAGCAATCTTCAACTGATGATATTTATTATTTAACTAACAAAATCTGAAGAGATATCTTGTGGTGGATGAAGCTCCACTAATGGCAGCAAATTGGATTCCAAGTTACCTTCTCCTTCACAAGCTCCTCAGCTTCAACAATTCATCAAGCACATTGCTACTAGTTCCACCAGTTTTAGTTGCATCAGATGGAACGTCCCTGGCACCTTTAATTGATTTAAGGCCAAAGAACATCAAAAGTGCTACTGCAGCATATTCGACTGTAGGGAAAGCTGCTTCCAAGCAAAGCAATAAACAAAATAAGGAACCATCCATTTCAAAATGAATAATAAGCAGGCGGCCAGTACAACATAACGCTAAACTAAAGGATTTTGAAGTTGAGATGCAATAAATGGCATAACTAGCAGCTCTTAATTACCTTTTCGTATTCCGGGAAACGTCAATATCCCAATACTTCACAAGACATGTACCTTCAGATAATCACTTCATGCACAAATTGGAGCTAAAACTATGCTTTTGAAATAATGCATACCAGCAAAGCACTTCTTGAGATATGTGTTTCAGTATCTGATGTTACAGAAAACTAGTGGAAACATGTCTTACACAAGCACAAGGATATTTAATGACTAAGGTTTTTGCTGGTTGGTTTCGAATTTTGTCCAACGAAATAATTCTGCATATGAATGAACTTAATTGGCTATCCAAGACTACCTCCTCCCATGTCAAATAGCAAGTCTCTTATTGAGTACGATTAGTTTTCATACATAACAGAAGATACAAGTTCTGTACCCAAACATTGTGTAAAACATATACAAATTGAAGGTTGGTGTACATTTTTAATACAACAGCGATTGCTCCAAAAAAAAAAAAAAAAAAAAAGGGCCAAACAAGGTCATATGACCAAAAGGTTCCTCGACATGCTGTTGAACTGCTTCAGTATTTAATCGTATGTTTTGTCTGTAATATCTCTTAACTCCTTTTGCCAAAACTTGTAAAAAATGTTGTCGTTCTTGATTTTTGGGCTTTATTGAATATTGGGATCAAGACGAAAGGCCCAAGGTGGTGAGAATTTGTTAGAACAAACAAAAAGAAAATGAAAGAAATCTGTTTTCAATTTTCTGTTTTTCTTTTTAAAAGACTAACTTAAGTAGTGAGTAAGGGTGTTATCGAGCCGAGTCGAGCTCGAGTAGCACCATACTTGAACTCGACTATATTGCATATTCGTGCTGCTCAAACTCAATTCCAGTTCGATCGAGTTAAAATAGTGGAGCTCGAGCTCGAACTCAATGTAGCGTTCAAGTACTCGAGCTCGACTCGAAACTCATTTGCAATTTTTTTTTTTTTTTGCACTTTGTTGCTCGAGCTCGAGCTCGAGCTCGAGTACTCTAGAATATTTTGATAAATTTTATAATGTTCATGCCTAAAATAGTAAATACATAATAAATAAATATATAATTATTAAATAATTTCATGCTCGATTAAGCTCGACGAGCTTTCGAGCTTGAAAAATCAATGCCCTATCTCGACTTGTTTGATTAATTGAGCTACTTGATACTCACTCGAACTCGATCAACTCGAGTTCGAACCGAGTAATTGATCAAGCCGCTCGCGAGTCTCGGTTAGATTGCGGCCTCACAGGTAAGAACCTGGTAAACTTGTAGTGTCTCCACTTTATAGCCGCAGGTGATTGGAATTCAAGCATGTAGCTTGAGTAAGATGTTATGGTACTTTCTTTCTTTTTTTTTTGGCCACAATATGTTATCGTACCTTTTTTTTCTTTTTCGGCACAAACTAACTCAATTTTACTAAAAAGACAAGTTCCTGTCCCATTGTATTAAAACGGTTAATTAGTTATTTATCTCAATAATAAAGTAATAAATATATTCAACCATTCCAAAAGTTGACAGAATTTTATTAAGTCAGTTCAAATAAATTTATTTGTACTTGGTATATGAGTTCTCCTTTTTTTCGCTTGGTGTTGATCTACAAACTTGACAAATGATTTACGTAGTATCATGAATCTCTACTAAGGTGCGAGTGTCTATGTACATACACACACATTTTACATACATTCATTTTTTTCATGGGACATGAATAGCAAGAGAAAATAGACGAAGAATGGCTGGTCCTGCTAATAAACCAATTAATATAACAATTAAAAGATGGTGGACGAAGAATTGAATTTTCATTTTCACATTCACAGAAAGAAGCTAACCAAGCAAAGAGTCTAAAAACTTCAGTTTTTAGGAAAATGACACGCTAGTTCATTAAGTTAATTCTAATATTAGACTAACAGTTGCAACTTTTATTTTTTGGACTTCATATCTTGTGCCATGTGGAGACCACTCTACATTAGAAGCCTTAGTTTTAAGGATATAATAGATGTGCAGTTTCTTTCTTATTGATGCAATTCGTCATAGAAGCACAAGAAAAAATTGTAGAATATAATTGATCGTGAAAGCCAATGCGCCCAAAATTGACTTAAGAATCTTTATTCATAGTTAAATAACATGCAAAAAATAGAATACTAAAATCAAATTTATTTTATGAGTGATGACGTACAATATATAATGCTTTTTATATTATCGTACGAGTATTTGAAAGATAGGGGACGAAAAAATTGCAAATTTTTTCATTTTTTAATTGAATTTCAAAAGTAGGATAATTGCAAATTTTTTCATTTTTTAATTGAATTTCAAAAATAGGAACAAAGATATTATTTAAAAGTTGAGTTATTTTCTTGTTCCTTAAGGGATTATGTTAAATACAAATATAAGAAAATCTTGCAGCCTTCTCCATCCATAGTGATTGAAAAAAATTGGTATGGCATTCCATATATCGGATGCATACAACAAATTCATAAAGTACAAGCTGTTTTACTTGTAAAATCATGTGTTTGCAGATGTTGCTATCAAACAAGCAAAATGGAATCATCCTATTGGCCTATTTAGAGTAAAAAAATAGCACGCTATGTGGAAAGCGTTCGTCCAATAAATATGAATTTTTTTTTTAAAGAAAATCTTAAAAAATCTCGGAGTTATCGGGGAAACACAGGAAAGACATCTTTGGTAGAAGTTTGTCTATAAATGTCATAAAAATAAGAAGGCTAAATTGTGATATGCACTATCTGAACTATCATCAATTTGCACTTTGTACGCTAATTATATCAGTTGTAGCAATTAAGCTTTTATCAATTTGTGGCACATTGACTAAATTAATTGAAAACCAATAAATTTGGTTTTCGTGGTCAAAATTTGACAACATCCAACGTTAGAATATAATTTATTTCAGAAATTTCCCTTAGCGTTTGGTCAAAGTTACAAGTTATCTTCTAACTTTTCTTCTTACTTTATCTCTAATTTTGGTCCAACTCATCAACTTAATATTTAAAACATTGTGAGTCGTATGTGAGAATATGCGTGCATTAAATATGTGAGTGTATGTATGCAATTTTTGCATGAATTGTTTCTTTTATGAAGCAATAATGAGTTATCAGTTTGTATACTCTTACTACAATCAAGAAAAAAATTGGATGTTAAGAATAGTGATTAAGAAAATAAAAATTTATCTTTATTATTTTGTAAGTTATGATTAAAAATAACACATCTATTATGTTATTTTATCTCATATTGTACTTATATTATGCTATTAATTATTAAATAAGGATATGTACAAAGTAAAGTTAGGAATTAAAAAAATTAAAAAAGAAATTTGGGAGGCAAAAAGGTGTTAGGTTAAATCATGCAAGAATATGGAGGACAAAATAGAATTTCTATAATTTTTAAGGCGCGGCTGCCCTTCCCGCCTCTCAATACATCCATGGGTGTGACAAACTCTATTTACTGTATCGGTGATGATCGATGTCTAATTTGATTATTTGTGTGGCTTGTCGGGTGAATAACGAACAGGAATGGCGACAAGGGTTTTGGCTGTAAGTTGCAAATGTTGGGATCAAATCCTTAATTGCCGCTGTGCCAGCCGCCATGTCCTCTGCAGTTTTCCTCATGCCAACTGCATATTCCACCTGAAGAAATCATGTCAACTCTGCGAAACCTCGTGAACCGCTAGCCGAGAATCAAGAAAAATTATAAGAGGCAGAAGAGTAGAGGATATTTGATGCTGAATTTTATGGATTTTAGATCGTCTCCACATATGTTTCTAGATACAGTTACGGAATTTGCACCCCTAGCATAACATGTGTGTCCAGTAACTTGCATGGAAATTACAATCGTATACACCGTACTGCGACTCTTATGTGTTTGGCAGACGGGGTGTCAACAGTTGTTTAAATCATGACGTAAACTATAAGTGATGTAATGAAATTTTTGTAGCAGTAATTTTTTCCCCCAGTCTGCTCAGGTTCATGCATAATACAATTAGGAAGTGTTTGGTTTGGGAGAATCAAGAAAGGGAATAGGTATGAGTAGTGATAACACTCATTGTTGATGTTTAGAAAATAATTATCACTATTAGTCAATCGGAATGAAAGTGAATAATTAGAGTCTCTATGATTCTCTCCAAAATATTACTCTATCAAACTCATTAACCTTTTTGAGAGGAATGATACGCATTCCATTATCAAACCAAATATGTTTAGAGAGAATCGTCTAAACCCTACTCATTGTAGGATTAATGATATTCATAATGATAGTGATCGAGAAATGTGAATCAAACGTTTCCTTAATTTAATTGAACACCAAACTAGACGAGTACATTCTAAAAGCATGGATTTGGGGTCAGAGATATAGATGCAAATTTATAGAGTTTGGCTTCCTATGAATCTTGTTAATTTCATGTGTATAAAAACTTAACAATTATCAGATGAACTAATAATAATCTAGAACCATAAAAATACAGATTAATATCAAGTTAAAACTATATAATGTTACTTTACCAGCTACAAAATTGAATACCATATTACTATTTTTATGGTATAAATAAATTTTTATGAAGTTATCAATGAAACTTGAGGAAGTATTTTTTTTTTAATTTTATTCAACATCTGTCCAAAGAAGGAGAAAAAAAAAACAATTTTATGAAAATGATAAAGATCTAGTGCTTTAGAGTTTAATATCACAAATAATAATATTCCATAGCAATCAAAGACGCTCATGAAGGGCAACCAACTTGATCTAGAAACATTGAATTTAGAACACAGACTTAAGTTGATTCCTATAAATTTCATTTACTGAAGGACAACCAACTTGTAGAAGATTAGCTGTGAGAGGATTGACTATATTAAATATTAAAGACTGGATTCTTATGATGTTATCTACATTTGTTTGACAAAAGTCCACTCGTTTTTGTTGTGTAGCAACTATAAGTCTGAATAGGCACGTTAATTGGGATTTGGGGGAAAGAATAGTCAGGGGATGCATTTCTTTAACTTGACATCAAAAGAAGATTTTCTTTTGTGATTTGGCTGAAAAAAGTTTAGAGGGATCAATAACTTATAGCCAAAACCTATACTATTAGAGCCATATTATTAGAGCGTGATTTAAGAAGAATCCGCGCATAAAAGAAAATCGCTTGCTAGTTGAGGTAGATCACGGTTTAGCCTCAAAACCTGCAACCCTTTCAATAAATATTTTTGAACTAAGAAACACTCTCTCAATGAAAAAGGTCCTAGCTACAAATTTCTAAGGATGTGAATTTGATCTAATTTTGTATATTTCCGGCCAGCTAACCCGAAGACAACTTGCATAGGAACGATAAAAATGTAATACAGAATATTGAGACCTTGGAATAATAAAGTTGATCGGAGAGATTGCGTGATCTACGCACTATTTACAAACAGCAAGTTGCGCAGTTAGGTTGGCACCTCGTTATTTCCTTTGTCCTGCCTACCAATTGATGCGTGTCCAAACAAGAATCGGTGGTATAATTAATAGGGATAATTACAGAAACCTCCCCTGAGGTTTCTGACAATTTCACTTGGCACCCTTCAATTTTCAAAAATTACACAAACCTCCCTTGCATTTACTATTTTGGTAACAAGACCTCCCCTTTTAATAAAAATTTTAATTAAAAACCCCATAATGCCCTTCTCAATCTACAAAAGAAAAAATAAAATAATATCATTTTCTTTACCACTTAAACCACTGTACCACCGTCGTTGCCACTAACTTAATGAACACCGCCACTAATAACCAAAAAACAATCCTATCAATGCCAGTACAACACTATCAACTAATTAGGAAAATAAAAAATAAAAAATCTATTGGGTTTTGACCATTTGAATTACTATCATATCATGCCAGCTCCATTTTTATTAGCTACCACCACCAAAAGAAACCGGATTATGAAGCTAAAATTTATAGAGATATTCCTTAGCCAGATATTGAAATCTAACCCAACTACATAAATCCTAAACAAACTCAAATAATTTGTCAAACCAAATGAGTTTTTTCTATTTTTATGAACCTCTTTTGGTAAAAGATTGATTTCAAAGGGTATTATTGAAACTTTAGTTAACCAAGGGAGGTTTGTGTAATTTTTGAAAATTGAGGGGTGCCAGGTGAAATTGTCAGAAACCTCAGGGGAGGTTTCTGTAATTATCCCTAATTAATAAGCTACAACGATCAAAGACCAAGCAATTACTTTATTGTTTAGGTCAATTTGTCTTGGCCTCTAGCCATGAATAAACTGTGACGATCAAAGACCAAGAATTACTTCACTGTTTAGGTCAATTTTTAAGCCATCGTGATCAGAGACCAAGCAATTACTTCGTTGTTTAGGTCAATTTTTCTTGTCTCCTGGATATGAAAGAACTTGGAAGAGGGGAAGAAATTATATCCCTATCCTGGTCCATGCAATTGCAGATGAGCAGTTAAAATCGGATTTTTGCTTTTTCTGAAGCTCTGTCCTACTAGAAATATTTTGAGAGATCTTTGACTGTAACATTTTATTACCTCTCCCTTGCACCAAAATACAAATATTAACATTTGTCAACCTGAACCTGATGGGGAAAGGTACAAGGAGTTAGGATCTTTGGGGATGGGGATGGGGATGGGGATGGAGATGAAAATGTTAATGGGGAAAAGAGGAAAAATAAAGTGAAAAATGTGAGAAAAAAGATAAAAATAAAAAATAAAGGAGAGGAAAAAAGGAAAACAGAGGATACTATTAATTGAAGGACAATTTTGACATGAAATTATAGTTAGGATCATTTATACACTGATTTAAAGTTGAAGGACTCGAGAGGTACAAATAGAAATATGATAAAAAAATTGATATTCATGGAAAAGTTTGGGGAACACGTAATTAACCCTTTAAAGTCGGTCTCCCCTTTGAAAACACGAACTCCTCATCAATGTCAGAACTATAAGACACGCTAATAACAAGTTTCCTGAGAATCAACGATCAGAAGGCAAAAACATGGGTCAGTTTCCTGAGAATTAACGATCAGCAGGGCAATAAAAGCATGGGTAAGATTCTCGAGTTCCTTCCACATGGCAATGCTGTTAATGTACCCATGAACGCATTTATCAATTTATTCAGACAACATAAACTAGGGAAGTCATTTGTAGTAATGCCATTTTGCAGTCCCAGCACACGTTGCTTCCTCTGCTTCCGCAGTCGCGGTCCCACCACACTTTCCTTCCACGGCCGCAATAATGCCATTTCTGAAATTCCTTAACGCTATTACAACAGCAACATATATTGTTTAGAAGGCAGAGGATATTTGTTGCTGAATTTTATAGATACTAGTTTGCCTCCAATTACATTACTTGTATAAATCTCCAATTTAGTAATGCCTGTGTGTGTACATGATTACAATTCATCTAAACCTCCGAATATTTTTACAATTTTTTAGCTAAACTTTGTTGATTATTTGTAACACGTAAAACAATGCACCGTCTGCAAACACAGTTAGGCAATTTGGCTGTTGCATTTGTAACGCGCTAAACTATCACCCATTTACGTGTTGTATAGAGTTGGTAATCAAACCCAAAACTCAACAACCCGTCCAACTTGTCTACTAATTTTAAAGGATGGGTTGGGTTAGCTGGATTATGGGTTTTGATAGGTTGGGTTAAGAAAACCAAACTTATTTATTAGGTAGGTTGAGTTTTTTATTTTGGTACCCATTACCCAACTTATATCCTCATGTTTTGTTTGTCATTTTTGTTATTCTGCTGTCCGTTTCCGTCATTTCATAGTTGTTTATGCCCTAGCTCTAGTCGCCTTTGCTGCGTTCTCTCTACTCTGTCCTCTTCCTGGGTCTCTCTCTCCCTCTCTCGGAGTGTTGGTTCCACCAATTTCCACCACCAAAACCTCCTATAATATTATGTAGTAAAGGGGAAGAAAATGAAATGGCCGGCCTCTTTGACTAGACGGGACCAAGCAAAGATAGGAATGTTCCTGGCTGGTAGCATGTTGTAACACATGATAATGAAATTATAGAGAAGAAAATGAAATGGCCGGCCTCTTTGACTACTTTGAATAGACGGACCAAGCAAAGATAGGAACGTTAGCATGTTGTAACACATGATACTGAAACTATAGAGATGATCAACCATGATTGTTAGCATTGTGGAAACTTGCAATTACTCCAAAGAAAATATTATTATTGAACGTTGATTGTTAGCATTGTGGAAAACTTGCCATTACTCCAAAGAAAAACATTATCATTGACTATTAGAGTTGTGGAAAGTTTGCAATTACTCCAAAAAAAAAAAAATAGTATTATTGATTGTTAGCATTGTGGAAATTTTGAAATTACTCCAGAGAAAATATTATCATTGACTTTTCATGATTAATTGCTAGGATTTTTCTAGTCAGGAAAGATTTACTCAAGTACTCTCTTATCATTCACCTGTAGTGTATAATATTTTGCTTTTAAGATGGGTGGTTGTTTTTAGTTATGTTTGTCTGTAGTCTGCAGAAGGAAGTCAAAACGATTGTCCTCGAACTGTCAAAAATTCACAACTCAAATGAGATCGCATAATTTTGCGGTCAATTTGGGATTTTATTTCAAAGTTTTAAAAACAAATTTATTTATTGATTATTGGATCTGAGTCAAAAACCATTCCAATCGTTCGAGACCAGTAATTGTTTTGTCCGTACCTCAATAATCTCGTTCCTTTCCAGTGTGACGTTTGATTTACATTTTCCTAAAATTTTGAAGAGAAATTATAGTATTAATTATGTTTATATATGGAAAGATGTGTTTAATGTGTGAAAAAATTATTTTGTAATTATTTTGCTTGTGTAAATGTGCGTGAAAAGTATTATGTACCAAAATTTATAAAATTATATCTTGAGTCATATTTGGGTCATGGGTTTGAGTTAACTCAATATGACTCAACTCAATATTAACACAATATATAGTTTGGGCGGGCTATTTAAATAAAAATCCAATATGAACCTGTGCAATTACCTCTCACAATTTTGTATGTCGCAGGATGCATTATAATACGCAGCTCTGAATTATCACTTATGCTGGCACTCGACATATAAGCATCTCTTTCTTTACTTTGATATAGATATTTAATAGAGATTCAACGAATATTGCATTGGATTTAAGTAGGATGATCTATCAAATTCATGGGTTTCAAAAGAATGGCTACGGATGGTTACAAACCAATAATACTACTATGATTCGAAATCACCAACTTTATCGCTTGTTATGCAGCCTAACATGTGTCCAATTGCTTGCATGGACATTACAATCGTATGCACCGTACTGCAACTCTCATACGTTTGGCAGATGGGGTGTCGACAGTACAGTTGTTTAGATCACGAATTCAGAAAGGCTGCGTAAATTATAGAGTAAGTGGTGTAATGAAATTACTTCACTAAAGTACAAAATCGAATACTATATTACTATTTTTGTGGATATAACTTTTTTTTTTAAATTATCAGTGAAAATTTAGGAAGTATTTTTTTAAAATTTCTTCAACATTTGTCCTAAGAAGGAGAAAAAGAAATAATTTAATGAAAATGATAAGGATCTAGCCCTTAGGAGTTGAATATCACAAATAATAATATTCCATAGCAATCAAAGACGCTCATGAAGGGCAACCAACTTGATCAAGAAACATTGAATTTAGAACGCAGACTATTGATTCCTATCAACTTCATTTACAGAAGGGCAACCCACTTGTAAAAGACTAGCTGTGAGGGAATAGTAAAGTCTGGATCCTTAGGATGTTATCTACATTTGTTTGACAAAAGTCCTCTGGTTTTTGTTGTGTTGAAATTATAAGTCTACATAGGCAACTAATTCGGATCGGGAGAAAGAGTGAAGCAGACAATAAACAGTGATGCATTTATGTAACCAGACATCAAAACAAGATTTTCTTTTATCATTTTGCTGACAAAAATTTAGGGTGTGTTTGGATGTGGTGTTTTTTAAGAAATGAGTTTCTTTGGCACAAAAAACACCCAAAAAGTGTTTTTTGCACATTTTTTGGTTTCCCACACAAACACACACATTTTTACACACACTAAAATCCTACACACCAAGAACACCAAAAACACACACTCACCTTCAAACTCACGCCAAAAATACCAAGAACACACACTCACTTTCACACTCACTTATATATATATTATACGTACATTAATACATATATACATATAATATATATAAATATATATTATATATTATAGATATATAAATATATGTATGTACATATGTATGCATATATAATATATATTATATTATATTATATATATTATATTATATGTATTATATATATAGTTAGTATATATACATACATATATTTATATATACTATATTATATATAAGTATGTATGTATGCATGCATGTATGTACATACAAATGTATGTACGTATAATATATATAAATATGTTATATATAAATATATATTATATATTATATGTATTTATATATAAATATATGTATGTACGTATGTATGCATGCATGTTCATGCGCATTTATGTACGCATAATATATTTATTATCTATATATATTATATTATATATAATATATATAGATAATATCTATACATACATATATTTATATATATTATATTATATATTATATATATTTATATATAAATATATGTATGTACATATGTATGCATGCATATACATACGCATTTATGCACGTATAATATATAATATATATTATATGTATTATAATATATATAATATAGTATACATAATATATACATTCATATATTTATATATATTATATTATATATACGTATGTTTGTATATATGTATGCATGCATGTACATACATACGTATGTACGTGTAATATATATTATATATTATATGTCTTATAATATATATATGTATATAATATATAATATACATATATAGATAATATATATACATACATATATGTATATAATATATAATATACATATATAGATAATATATATACATACATATATGTATATATATTATATTATATATGTGTATGAATATATGTATGCATGCATGATTATACGTATGTATGTATGTATGTATGTATAATATATATTATCTATATATATTATATATAATATATTATATATTTACTTATATAATATATACGTATAGATATGTATGTAAGTATATATTATATTATATATATATAATGTAAATACATATATTATATATATGTGTATGTAGGTATGTACATATGCCACGTATGTGTGTGTATGTGTGTGTATGTATGTATATGTGTGCCTGCATGTGCATGTGCATGTGTATATGTGTGTGTCTACAAATTTGGAAATAAATTTGGACTTTTGACAAAAACCCCCTAATTGTTTCTAAAAAATAATATTGTCCAGACGCTAATTGTTTCCTAAAAAATATCTACAGTAAAATTTCTTAAAAAACACAAAAAAAAACCATCCAAACGCAGCCCTAAGGTTGCGGGATGTACATGCCATTTACAGCAGCCAGTTGCGCGGTTAGGTTCGCACATGGCTATTTCCACTGTCCTGACATACCAATTGGTGTTTGTTCAAACAAGAAGCGTGGTATAAATAATAAGCTGCAACGATCAAAGGCCAAGCAACTGCAGATAAGACATGAGATTGGTTTTTGTCTTTTTCTGCAGCTCTGACCTACTAGGAAAATTCTGAAAATTTACGACAATAACGTTTTATTACATCAATAATTAGCTATGCATTTATTATTTTTGATAATCCTAACAATGGGTGTGGGGAATTGGTAGTGATGAGATTCGAGCTTCCAACCTCTGGTATAGAGTTATAGAGCTCTAAC
>JAMWEH010001949.1:0-25036 GCA_024721245.1 Mitragyna speciosa | reverse complement strand
TTTCAAGATCGAAGTAAGATTTATGATCAGTTTAATGTTGGACTGGTGTACAAAGAAGCAATGCAATGACTTTTGGCAAATCATGGACTTGAAATTCTACTGAAATCTACGAACCTTTTTGTTTGGACAACCCATTTTTAGAAAATTATTGTAGAATATTGTGATTTTCAACTTTCTTTTTATCTTGCATATGTTACATTCAAAAAAGTTCTACATGTAGCATTTTCTTGATCTTATGCATTGTTGCGAGGTGAATCTCATCCAAATATAATCCCCATGGATGATGGCCAGCTAAAAAGCCTTAGATATCATGGGTTCATAGATTTCCTCCCAAGTTTGGATGGACCAAAAGGTCGAAAATGAAAGAAAACAGATTTTCCCCAGAAATTAATGCTATGCTTGTACGAGGATATAAATTGTAATGAAATTCGTCAAACTTCAGGTAGTACTGGAAAAAAAAAAGTCGGAGGTAGAGAAGCATTAATTATTTCCACATCATCACTGTTTATCAACTTAGCTGCCATATGATTTTCTTCTTCTTCTTCTTTTTTTTTGGTAGATTAGGGAAAAATGTAAAAGTGATGATCTTGTCATCAATTGCTTTAAAAATAATAGTAAAGCTAAGCATGTATTCTTTTTATTTTGTTGAATAATTATCAATGTAATACTGGATCTTTATTTCTAGTTTTCTATAATTAGAAGAGGTAATGTGACAATTGAAGCGATTCTTTCATAGACAGGGTAAAAAGTTAAAGAAAATCAGGTGGACTTGAGGTTTTTCACATAATGGACCTAGGGACCCTGTAGTTATCGTTCCAAGTGGGCATTACTTAAGGAAGAATTTTCTTTTAATGAATTCTAATTCTTATTTTGTGGGATACTTCCTCTTCAATTTTTTGGGTCAAGTTTTCTTTCTTAAGGAGTCATTTTTCACTCTAATCTCCCCCCCCCCCCCCCCCCCCCGCCCCTCCCTTCTGGGGAAAAAAATTAGGCATAAAATGCTTAGAAATAAAGAATTCGAAACAAAAATTGCATGCAAATCGTGAATTCAAAGTATAATAATTAGTAGTTTCACTAAATTTTCCACAGAATAACACAAAGTTTTTATTCCACGTAAAATATCTAACCCAACAACACTATCACTCTCTAATCGAAAACAATATTTTTTTAATTTATTATCTACAAAAATAATATTTTTTGTTTAATTTATTATTTGCTCCAAATAATAGTACAAAAAAGCAGTTACAAGCATTAACAAAAACTACCATAAAAATTTAATTTTAAAAAAATTAGCTTTATTTTTTTAATTTTCAGCTTAGGTATTATTATTTACAAAAATATATTCTAGGAGTACACGTGTCAAGAACCCATGTCCAAGAAAACCAGGTGGACACCATCTGTACGTTTCTGGTTCTCCCACGCAATAAAACCTCTTTTATTACGTTAGTTCTTCCTCTGTCCTAAGGGGACTACGAGGACTTCAATTTATGATCATCTTTTTCTTCTCGAAAGCTAAAACCTTAAACCTTTTTCTTGGCTTCTCTTTCCTTATTATTATCATCAAGAAACACAAAAAATATCGAAAAAGATTACTTTTTTCCTTTCTGGGCCTCCCTCTTTTCCCCCTCAAAGGCAAGTGTTTCTGCTTCATCTTTAACTTTATACCTCATCAACCTTTTCTTATTTTTTTTTAAAAATAAATAATCCCATGCTTATAAAATATCTAGCATATTTTATGTTAATGTATGTGCCCTTTTGCTTTTTTTAATTAATTTATGGTCTTGTATTTCTGTCAAGTTGTGATTTTTATGTGTCTGGAATTTTTCTTGGTAGAATTTTTTAATATAACAAAATTAAATAAGATGGATTTTATGTGTTGGAGCTGCTATTCAGCTGCTGTTGTTGTGCTTTTTTTTTCTTTCTTTCTTTTTTTCATTTGTATGGTTTTGGAAGCCTGGGGGAAAAAGGGAGAAGTAGCCATGATCATGTGATGACTGATAAGTTTGTAATCTGGTGGGATTTTTTTTTCTCTTCTGAATTTTTGGATTTAGGATGTCTGCTTGCTTGTGTTTGATGAATTAATTGATGGGTTTGGGATAGTTTTGGTGGAAAATTGTGTATAGCTTTGGTGGAAAATTGGGTTTAAGTGTAGTTTAAGTGGAATTGATCATGGGAAAGAATAAAGATCGACTTTTTTTGAAACATGGAAAGAATTAAATCATTCCTTGTATGAGGAAAGAAGTTATTGAATATTCTAATCAAGGAAAAGAATTTTCTGAAAAGTTTTCTCAGTAGAAGATGAAGGTTGTTATGCTAGGTGACAGCAAATTTCCAATTTGATACGCCAAAGTCATGTGTTTTGCGGTTACTTCTCTGTCATGGGATGCAGCATAGCCCTAAACAAGCCACATTTAGTTTACCATTTTGTTGTGAGCATTATCACCATTTTTTGCCAATTTTGTTCGTTTGATTGCATACTTGTCTAGTTATTCATCCCAAGAAAGAGGGGGCAGTATAGAGAGAAAATAGGAAAGACTTGTACCTGGATGGTCAAAGGTTTTTATATTTAGATAGTTATAGAATCTGATACGTCAACTTCATGCCATTTTGTATTTTGTATCCTTCACTCTAATTAAGGGTAATGAACTTGATCTCTGTTATCTTTATCTGGAATTCGTTATTCAAACTGATGGTTGTGAAGTTCAGGCATGTCTTTGTTACTTGAAATTGGATGTCCTAGGTAGAGTTGGTCATTTTAAGGATAGGGTTTTTGGCTGAGGGATTGACTCAAATGAATATAGTTATCTTCTCTGGAAGAATATGCTACAATTATTGTAGTTCCAGAACCTTGGGAATGACTGTCTTAGTTCCAATATAAAGCTATGAGATAATCGCTAGTTAGACTGACGGATTGAATTTTGCACCTGATGCTTTTATGATGTCTCATTCTTTGATGAAGCTGACTGTGGATAGTATCGGACTAAGGCTTTTGTTGATCTAATTGTGGCTGTCAAAAATGGTTGAAAGTAGCTGTAGATTGGCAGGAAAATCTACAGTGTCTGCTGAATGTTGCTGAGTAATTAAGTTATATTATTTCTCCTTTTCCAAAAATTTCAGTCATATCCTCTGCAAGAAACTCTACACCAGGAATTGTAGTGGCTATTTCTGTTAGGGAATTAGGAATCTAGATCTTTCCTTTGATGACTTAGGTAATCATTGCCTTGATAATCGTCTTTCCTTTGATTTGCTGCTGGACATTTGTCGTCGATGATACAGTTTTGCTGGATTATGACGACTATGTGAAGGAATTGCTTAAAAGTGATCACTCTTTTTCTCAATTTTAATTTTTCTTGATGTGTAGATTGCTAAAATGCTACCTCGAAGCCATGAATCAGGTTGAACTACTAAGAATATTGCTTAGTTGCTGTAAGCATTATACCAACCTTGATATCATTCCATGCCCTTCGTTTTGCATGCTTCTTGATGATGACTTGCATGCTGTAGCTAGTTTTTTGTTTCCTACTATGTTCTTGCTTCCGTTATGCTTTTGTTCTTGTTCACTGGGTAATGATAACTTAATTGATTTTCATGTCTCCTAATTATGTTCCCTATCTAAATGGAAGAAAAATTAAACTGTAAGGTTCTTTATTAGCATGACATTCTTAGTGCCATCAAGCTTTGTGTTGACCCAGCTTGATTTATTCTTCTGAAGATGGCTCTTCAGCTGACAAACTAAGGTTATTCAGTCAACAAACATATCTGCAGAAATACTTGCACATGAAGCACTGCTTTCTGCACGAGAGTATATTTTAATTGATGCTTGCCTGAAATATAAACAATTCAGGTTCCTGTTCTGGATATTTATTCTTACTGGTAATGCTATGAGTAGTAGAGATATGGAGGAGTTTAATACGGCAATCCCGCATTTTCCATTGAACCTAACCCAGGGAAATGTTTTTCGTTATAAAATGTTTTAATAATTACTTCAGAAGCAACTGGTGTAGATATCTGATGTAATCATCAAATGTGATAGAGGTGTTTGAGATAATATGACTCATAGGACAAAAGAAGATTGACTAATTGAGCTTAGTGAACGGCATTAGGATTTTTTATTAACCAATGATTATGATCAATTTCAATGATCAGCTTGTGTAACGTTTTCTCCCTTGGTGGCAGATTTGCAATTGATGCTTCTATTTTGAACCAAATGTGTTTTAGTATGCTGAGAGTTTTTGTTATTAGGTGAGTACTTGCCATGTAAATCTTACAGAAGTCTTTTGTTGAAATTTTACAGTTGAGCAGTAAAGCCTCTTATAAAGTAAGGTTTCAACAAGGTCTCATACGAAATTATCTGCACGATGGACGTAAAGGGTTTGGGTTGGATTGGAAACATATGTGATAAGTTTGAAGCTATGTGTCTGGAGATGGAAGAGGTTATGTATGAGGTAGATGCCCTTGCTTATGTTTTCGAACTAAATTTCCTTGTTATTGTAGCTAATCTTGGTATGGTTCTTGTCTTTGTTTATGGTGAAATATAATGCATGTTGGTGAGGTGTTAGTTTTCAGTGGACATAATTACTGATAAGTGAGATGAGTCTGAACTTTGATGATCTGATACATGTCCTATGCATGATTCCTCTGGGACCACTTATTTTTATTTTTATGTTTTTTTTTTTTTTGTAGACTTAAAGTGTGAGGAGTGCTATTTATGGTGGTTACTGTTTTCACAGGACACTGTCAAGTATGTTGAAAATCAGGTCCAGACTGTTGGTGCGAGTGTCAAGAGGTTCTATTCAGAAGTAATAAAAGACTTGCATCCAGATTCATATGTTGATCCTGTGAAAGTAGCTGCTGCTGACTTGTCTTTGAATCCTTATGTGCACTCTGAAACGAAGCAGAAAGCAGGTGCTAAAAAAGATGCTAGGGAGACCAATTGCAAATTAAATGATGATTGTAAAGTAATTTCTGGTAAAGATTTGAACTTTCTATTCTTTTCCATGATTTTCATGGGTAGATTTCCTTTCATTCTTTTCCACCCTGGTGAAAGTTATAGCTTTGACTTTTGGTGCATGCAGGAAAAAGCAAAACTGGTGTTTATAGACGTCCAGTTGCCAGTAGGCAAAGCAACTCCAAGGAAAATTTCCTCCCTACTGTATCTGGCCCAATTGCACCTTTTTCAGAGAATATAAGAAACCAGTCCTCATTTTCTCAAATGAAAAGGAGCCGTGAAATGGCGTCTGGCAGTGTTGATGTCATATTGCCCTCAGCTGGCAATGAAGAAGGCTCTAGAAATGCAAATGAGAAGATCTGTAAACCTATAGTTAATACTGGTCGGGCCGTGCCTCATGCTTCAGTTACTTCTCCAGCTACGGCTATTAAACCAATTGTTTCAGTTGTTTCAACTGTGCAGAAGCAAGCTGATTCTGCATCTCCTTACTCTTCCAGTGGCTTATCATTAGAGTCCTCTGGTATCACCTATACGCTTGATCCAATTTTGTGTTTCTACCTTTTAATTCTGGATTTCTGCATTTGATGCGTGCTAACTACTGCTCGACTGTAGGCATATGTACAAACAGCAGAGTAGTTTCTCAGACTGAAGAAACCATTGCAACTGGAATGGAGAACAGGAAATCTGTTGAGAAGGAGGTCATCACTGCCTACCAAGGTATTAATAAAAGCAAGTTGTAATGCATTTTCTATTATTATCAAATTGTTGGAAAGTTGAGTTGTGTGATTTATTGTAATCAGTCAGGTAACAGTCTTGAACTATTCAATCCTTAAACAAGGTAGAATTTTGAAAGCACAGAGGTTCATTTTCATAAGTCAATCTAGAACTCACAACTATGCATATCCAATATCATCGGTTTTGTAAATTACCAAAAATGAAATTATTATTACACTTAATATTTAGGGCTTACTTATTTTCTTTTCGGATGTGGAATTAAATTTATGGCTTGAGGTGATTGAATTCAGACATGGTGTTTGTTTTAGGATGGCATGCTAGATAAGATTGGATTCATGTCTATTTAGCGGTTAACTTGCTGAATTACAGTAACTTGAGTATCAATTTCGTTTAGGCGTTTCTTTTCCCTATTTAGTTCTGTTGGAAAGCACTTCTAAAATGCTTCAGTTACATTGCCATGAGTATGATTGAGACACTGTGGATCAAGAACTTTTAGTGATTTTGGTTTCAGAATTGTGTATGCCGGTGTCTTTTGTTTTAGTTCCTTTTGCCATCCAAAATCTCACTTCATAAGTATCCTTTGTACATGGATCTGAAAAGTTTTGATGGTTTCTATTGGTGCTGGCTTGCGGTTCTTTTGTTATTCATTCTATAATTTCGTCCATTTAGCTGAATCTTTGCAATGGCAAACAATCATGATCTCAGTCTCTCTTCTCTCATGAAAGGGACAAGGAAAATCTTGAATTGGATATGTGCTCGCTAAATTGGGCATCTGAATCACTTGTTCAACAAATTGATGTACCAATGTCTTTCATGCTTTTTCCTGAATAGAATTCTGCTTTTGCTAATATTGTTCTTTCATCATTTTTAACAGAAAGACTAGATGACTGTGGCATGGATGCGGCCAAGAATAATGATGCTATTGATGCAGAGGTGGAAATCATTGAACCGGTTAACGAGTCAGTATTGGAGGAAACATGTGTCTTGGTGGAGGGGGATGAGCTTCATTTTGTTCCCCAAGGGAAGGGCAGTCATAAATCGTATAAGGTTCTCTCTCTCTCTCTCTCTCTCTCTCTCTCTGTATGTGTGTGTATTTCATTCCCCTCACTGGACAACTTTATGTAGAAAAAATTACGTGAAGCTTTTTCCTCAAAGACAAAGTTAAAAAGGAAGGAATATGAACAGCTTGCAGCAAGATGCACCGAGCTAAGCTCAAATCAAGAGGCTGCAGATAGAGCAATGCCTGATAATCCTGCAGAGTCGAGTGCAGAAACATTACCAACTCATAGTTCTGAAACTGAGTGGGAGCTCCTGTAGATACGATCCTGCTGTGAATAAGACTGCCTCAGTTCATACCATTTAATTTCCACCAGCGGCAAATGGAAGTTCATAAAAATTGTGTTTGAGTGTAAATAATGGCCATCGGAAACGTTTCGCCTTAGACTTCATGTAAAGAAGGGAAATATTCCCTTTGACGATTTCTGGTTTCTAAGCAGTGTTATATAATTTGCAACAAAACCCAGGCTTATGAATGAATGGATGGATAGTAGTAGTAAATCCTCATATATGGATTCCTTGTTAACTTTTCAGTAGAAGTTTTGGATTGATCTTTACAGTCAAAAGTTCCTGTAAAACTAGTGAATCCTGTGTATCTTCCCCCATGTTTTAGCCTTGCTCTTTCTTTAAGCACTTCTACAAGATGCCCCGCGGCTTGGCCATGGGCTCAACCTATCTGAACCAGGCAACGAAAGGTCATGAGGTTGAGTACAGTCATCACAAGGGCTTGATAGTCTTTGAAGTTTTGAGATGGTGAAGATGAGTTTCCTTTGGATACTTCTAGCTTTATACTCCAGAACCAGACTGTGTAATCAATGAAATACTATAAAATCATGCATATATGTTCTTTTTCTTTTGAAAAGAAAAGAAATAAAAGAGTTCCGTTAAGGTAAAATTTTAACTAATAATGCAAGAGTGATGGGAAAGTTTTTACAAATTTGAGTGATTAAAATTTAAGGTTAAATATACTTTTAATTAAAAACTTTTTAGCTACAATACCATGTGTTAACGTTCTAATTTCACCCATTCGTAAGTAGGACATCTGAAAACTTTATAAATGATTAATTCTTAAACTAGGACACTACAAAGAAGGAGGGAAAATGATAAATTCGCCGCTAAAATACCTTTTTCACTTCCTGCCTAATGAAGAGATGGTTGAAGGAGACTACTTAGAAATGAATTTATCACTTTTCCAAGAAACATACTAGCAGTGTTTAGATTCTGAATTGGTTTTAGAGCATGCTGAAACATATGCAATGCCATTTCACAGTCTCATTCTCTAATGGGGTCCTCCATGTGTAGCCAAAGTAGCTAAAAACTTCAAAGTGAGTGAAGCAAGAAATTGGGAATTGGCTCCTCAAAGGGGCCAATTTGGAGAATAGGGACAAGTAGCTCTAAAAACCTAATTCGGTTTATATTTTGGCTTCTAAAACACCTCATTCATAACTTTATTCAGTGAGTTAGGTATATTTAGCCAATTTCACATTATTGGAGGATGCTATCAAGTATAATCAAGACTAACGATTTGACAGTGTAAAGGAGAGAACAAATGGATATTCCAAACTACATGTTGCCAAAGATGCCCTACTTTCTTTAGAAGCAAATATATATCTGTCATTTCCATTAATAGGGACTAGTCTTTAAAAGCTTCAAACAATATACAGCCCACCAAATATATATATATATATATATATATATATATATATAAAGAAAAAGTAACTTTCCATGCCCTACGTGCATTGTATCAACTGGTAATCAGACCTGTAAAGATTATCATTAAGAAATCATCAAAGGTCTGTGTATATTATAAAATAACATTGACTTATTTGCGGTTTCTCATAAGTGCAATTGTTGATTCATAAACTGTCGGACAAGTCTAGTTGTGATGTTAATATTGATGAAACTTGCCTAAAGCTCAAAGATATTAAGGGATTTAAGAGTAATAATTTGGTTAATTTGCACGATCTTTTGTCTTTTGGGCAAGCTGTATAGGGTAATCAATAGTTTGGGCCAATCTCACAAGTGCAAATATAGGTAACTCTATCATCTTTTTTTTTTTTTTTTTTTTGGACCCTTAATGTGGGAAAAAAAAGGGTGCACAAGGTGTTGTCAATTATTGTGATGAGAATGAAACCACTCATACCAGCCTTGCTTTCCATGGGGGTCACAAGTTGATTGTCTTAGTGAAAATTGGACCAATATCCACATGTCAAGCACTATCCATAACCTAATAGATAACAGAGAATGTGGCATTTTCTTTAACACATGACTTTTTCCAAATTCTAGACTTTGACACTATCCTTAACAAACTAATGTAATCAGTGTTCCAAAGCTTCTAAAAAAGTACTACTTTTGGGGCCACTCCATTAAATGATTGGAATTTTATCTTATTTCTTCTTACAATCATGTCTTGGATATAGCCTATGGAGAATGTTATCTTCTCTAAGCTAGATGGATGTTAAATTATTAAGTGGTTGTTAATTAGCTGGAAAGTCATTTCTTCTTCTATGAACTTCTTAGAGTCCAATCAAGTAAATATATGATCATATGTCTATTAAGGGTTTCAATAATTTATGTATAGAAACAGAGGAAAAAATTCAATTTTCACAACTTGTAGTTCCCCTTCCAGCTTCAGCCTTCCCTATTAGCCCTATCTTTATATGACATAATTCAAATAGAATATGATTAAAACTATCAATGTTCAATAAAGTATACATCAATAATTCCTCCGAAATTAATTGGAGGTGCAAATGGGATTATGTGTGCATTGGCACCAAAATTTAGGGGGTCAGCTTTGGTAATAATGTGAATTGTCAAGGCGAGGTGGTGGAACACTGAAAGAGAAGTATGCGCATAAAATCGGGAACTAGCCATGCAAATGGTTGTTATTAGGTTTGTTGTGGGGAAGATGAGTTTTGGAACAAATTGGTTATGCGGACAAATGAGTACATTAGATTCTTACATGTATCTCTACTTGTGCAATTCGTCATCAAAACAATGACTACATAAGTAAATGATGCATATTGATATAAGAAAATGACATAAAAATATATATATTTTTCTGTTTTTGACCAATAGGGATAGGACCTATCCAATAACTTTTCATAATTTTTTGGTTACTTGAGTATTTCATACTCAGCCCTCCCACTACTCATCTTCTTGGTTTATTTTTAAGTATTCTTATGTAATAAAGTTTGTTTAGTTGCAAAAGTAGAAAATTTGTATTTGAAGGGTTACTTTCAAAACATTTCTTGTACAAAATTTTGAAATATCTGGACTTTTTTTTAAATCTTTTTTAACAGTATTTTAGGGAATCATTTGTTTAAACTCTTAACGCCCCTGTTCTCCCAAAAATGGAAAACAAGAAAAGAAAACAGCAAAAAGCTCCTTTCCATAAAATGGAAACAGGTAAAATAGTTTCTTTCTATAATTGATTAAAATAAATGGAAACAAGCGTAAAAAATCCTCCTTCCAAAAATATTTAACAAAGGCAAAAAACAGTCTCTGATTACTACTTTATACAGGTGTTCTGGCACGTAAACAGTTTTGTCTATTCGCAAGTATACAACCTGAGTACGTAACCGAAGACACTTTAATTTCCAATCATATGATTTAATTTAACGTCAATAATTGCCATAACACGTGTGCGTATGTATGTATGTATATATGTATTTATGTGTATATGTGTATGTATATGTGTCTGTACGTATACACACACATACTTATGCATTTATGTATGTAGAGTAAATGCTAAGCAAATAATTGTTGAAGATCAGAAATATTCTCCATCCTAGCCCACAAAAAAAAAAAAATCCTTAAATTGTTGAATTAGCTTATTTTCTCCAATTGATTCCATTGAATTGTATAGCTGTTATGTAAGTAAACAATATTATATATGAATAGGCTTTAGGCTTTTTTAGGATTTTTACAGAACATAATCAAATAGCAAAGCTTGAGGAAGATTGCATGATGGTGGCTTGATTGTAACATAAACAAAATAAACTCAGCCATCTCACTTGCTGAATTCTCAATCTTCCAAGGCATCAATCCCATTTTGCTCTGATGTCTTGCCATGTAATTGACTATCATACTCAAATAATATGGTCTGGTCTCAATCAACATCTCTGGTGTCTTCTACTACTTTGGACCAATGTAGTAATCATGGAAGCAAAGAATATTTACACGTATACAGATATTAGTATTATTCTAATATATAAATATCTGACACTGACAAAAATTTCATAGTTTTATTTCCTCATAAAGTTAAAAGAAAAAAGAAGGACTGGTTGAGCCACTTTTAGGTAATAAGCACAAAAGGTGTTGAAGAAATAGAAAGAAAAGAAAATATATTTTAGTGTAGAACAGAAGTAATGCAGCTGCAAGTGGAACTCATTAATATAATGTACTGCTTAAATAATAATGAGGTTTGATGATGCTATAGACAATTAATCTTGCATATGTAATTAATTTGCCAACTTTACAAAAAGTTTTAGAATCACCTGACACGAAAAGAACATAAAAAGAAATTTATAAATAAGGCCGTCCTTTTCTTCTAGGACAATGCAAAGAAAACAATCATATGAGTTTCAAAATTTTTTAAAGACTAAAGGTTTCCCCAAACTCATATGCTAAGGTCCATTTGAATTGCTAATTTTTTTCAAAAAATTAGAGAAGTTTTGAGAAAGATTCTTTTGTAACACTTCTTAAAATTTATGCGTATGTGAGTCCAAACATAATTAGTACACAAAATTTAAACAAGATATAACAAATTATAATTCTTCTAATTCTTCTTTTAAGGTATTAATCAATTCGCAAATTGATATAGGGGTAAAAAGACATCGGTGTGCTAACAAATGCCGCTTAACACAGTTCAAATCCCATGTCAAAATTTTTTTAATGTCTAATTGCATCCCAATATAAAACTACGTCATATCACTAAATGATATAACATAATTTCATAAAAGTTCATATTAGTATGACATAGTTTCATATTGGATACAATTGAATATTATAAAAAAATTGTATAAAGAATCTTGACTGTACTTAACTTTTTAACATAGAAATCATAAATTTTTTCAAAGAAAGTATTCTTAAAAAAATTTAATATGTTTTAAGCACTCGACTTGATTAAACATTGCTCGAAAAATAGAACACTTAGTTTTGAGAATTGAGATGAGGGCGGTGGGGTTGATCCAACTTCTCAGAGCATGTGATGCTTGATACCTTCTTTCTCATCACTCTCTCACTTTTCTCACCATAGTCCATAAATATCACACATTATAAAACGTCGTACCTTATAGTATATGAAAAACATTTCTTAAGGACAACTTTATCTTAAACCTTGTTGGTTAGCTCAGACAAATTTGTTGGGGTCGAATTCCAAGATGAGATTCCTGTTCTTCTCATCAGTACTACTATTCCTCTTTCTATTTTCATACCAAACAACAAAAGCTGATGATGAATTTGAGAATTTCTTGAATGCAGCCAATATTAGTACTGGTTCAATTGGACCTAGAAAACTTGCCACTACAGGTTGCAACATTTTCAGAGGCAAATGGGTATATGATGCTTCGTATCCTCTCTATGATTATGCATCATGTCCCTTCATAGATTCAGAATTCAACTGTCTCAAGTACAAGAGGCCCGATAACTTGTACCTCAAATATAGGTGGCAACCCTTCTCATGTAATCTCCCAAGGTACAATTCTTCAGCTTTTGTCCTCTTCAATTTTAGCAGGCTGAGATTGACCTTCAGTTCTGTCGTTTTGCAGGTTTAATGGGCTGCTTTTCTTGGAGAAATGGAGGGGGAAGAAGATAATGTTTGTTGGGGATTCACTGAGCTTGAACATGTGGGAATCTTTGGGTTGCATGATTCACTCATGGGTGCCAAAGTCTAGGTACAGTCTTATAAAGAAAGAGGGGCTGTCTGAAATTGCATTTCTGGTAAGTTTTAGTTGCAGTTTTCCAGCCATATTGTTCTTCTTCTTCAGTCTTGATTCACTACCTAAAATTTTCAAAATTTTGAAATACTTTTATTCAGTCATGACCTGTCGTTGTCCTTCTAGCTTTTTGGAAGGTGAAGTTATAAATGTTCACGACTACAATTACAATTCTGTTATGATATTTTTACCATGAATTCTGCCACTTGCACTTCATCAAACGACTTCAAATTTTTTTTTCTTTTCAACTGTGCTTGTAGTAAATACTATGTCGTAAGCTAGTATGGAGCCCAAAGATTATTGGCTTCGCGGTTAACGTCATGATTTTTGGAGATGTGGTTTGAATTGGTTGTCATTGGCTTCGTGATTACTGTCACTTTTTTACTTTCCTTTACGTGTTTGATTGCAAATGTCACTGCCGTCAAAGCAAGGCAAAGATGATGTTCTAATTCGATACGTAAAGAAAATAAATCGAATCATATGCTGTCTTCAAGACCAGTTTAACTGGTAAGGACATCAAATATATAACCGTAATATTCGTAGTTTAACTCCCAATTTTCCTTTCACCTTTTTTTTCTTGTAAAGCTTAATATGCTCTTGAGATAAAGATTTCATCAGGGCATTAATTTTTGGGACACTTTTAAGGACTTCTTTACTTTCATATTGAATTGCCAGTTGTTATGCTGTTGCACATTTAATTTTCTCTAGGTTCATTTAGTTAGCAATCCTTTTGAAGTGATGGCTGTTGATCATTGGATTAATAGCTGTTTGAAAGCTAAAGGTAGAAAGCAATCACTTTTTGCAAAGTTGCTTATGGTCCATATATATATATATATATATATATATATATCCATTTAACTTTCAACGCATTTAGGCTCTCTTTCACATGAAGTAAAGTTATACTTTAGTAATAGGAAACAAAAGTATATCTATCTACAAAACTAAATTATTTATATTTTTTTCACTCGTGGATAGTCTTTCATGGAAATCAAGATTTGAGATTTCTGTCGTTAATCTGCTAGAGTTTATTTTATATTATAGGTAAGAAAGTGTAATTCTACCGACAATTATGAATAGAGTATTTGCGCCGCATAATAGGTGAAAGGTTCAAATTTTGTGAATGATTGCGTTGTGAAAATTTGTCCCAGTTTGTCTAATACTTTTTTCGGGCATCAAACAGTGATCTTCTTGAAAGTGGTGATGGTAGGAAAAGTATACAATACACCACGCGCATTGCCACGTGGTGTACTAAAACCAATCACACATCGCCATGTGATAATGGTGAGTCATACCTTGTATTATTTGGCGATGTGTGATTGGTTCTAATGCACCACGTGACACGCTACGTGACGCACGTAGTGCAAGCAATACTCACTCGGTGATGGTAAGCGTCATCTTTCGGAGTAATTGAGGGAAACATGATTGAAAAACCAAGTAGCATCTGAGGGTATCTCGTGATTGTGGAAGGAAGTAATCATAAAGTTGAAATTTGAGTTCTGAAGTAAAGAAAAAGAAAGGAACTTTAGGCGTGGTTTGAATTAATTAATGATTTTGTCTGTTTTGGGGAAAGAGGACTGCAGGAAATTGACTAATCAGGTCTTCTTGCCTCCCCAATTAATACTTCAATTAGTTCTGGTTCTGTCTTTTTATTTTTTTCATATGAATTTTGTTATATATATATATATAAAGAGAGAGAGAACTTCAATCTTTTGGTTTTTGTACCTTTAATATTTTGTTTTGACAAATTTGGTATTATCTTACGTGTTAGGCAAAGATAGATTGTGATTTTTAGTAACTTTAAGTACTGTATACACATTATAAAGATTATGCATCAAAATTTTGTAACTAAAAACTTATTGAGATTACATGGGCTTTGATGTATAATTAATAACCAAAAAGTTCCATATTTTGAGCACTTTGTGTGTGCGTAGAAGGCAACATAACTTATTCTCAATAGTTTTTGATTTTTATAAAAATTAAATTTGAAAAAGTTGAAATAATTTGCTCCTGATTTTAGTTTAAAAAATTTGAAAACATAGTAAAAAAAAACAGTTAAAAATATCACAAAATAAATTTTTTAAAAATTAAAAGTTAAAATCAGATAGAAAAAAATTATCGAGAACATACTCATATACAGTTGACCAACAATTGCTATTAAATGGTCCATGCACAGGAGGGGGAACATGTCCTCTTGATAAGGATAATCGGACCACAAACTTTGGATGTGGGAGTTGGGAGTGATGTTTGATTACTGATAACTTGTTGGAAAAGAGATGTAGGGACAGCCGGACAAGGACATATGTAGGTCGAAATGAGCTGAAACGCAGGAACCGGGAAGGCAGCCTGACTGTCGCACCAACTAATGCATGGACCATCCTGTCTGCCCATTTGCTTTCTTCTTTAATCCCTCCGGCCTTTTGCGGTTGCACGTGCCATAAGTTGAATTTTTGAAACCACTACTACTATTTTAGCAGAAGTGTTTTGATCGCATTTCAAAGGATTTGGGGTCACAAATCCTTAAGTCATAAACTGTGGGCGATTATTATGAAGTGTTATAGAAAGTTGTTTAATTTGGACAGCAAGTGATGTTACTATATTTTTTGAGATTTTTTTAGCTAAATATTTATATAATATACAATTTACACGATTTACTATCTCTTTTACACAGTAGATCTGAATTCGTGATATAAACAACTTGCGAGACTCATCACTTTATTTGAAAGCTTTTAGAGAGGCCTCATATTTTAACTTTTAACTAGAGGGACGATTCTTGAGATCAAACTCCTAATCTCCTTTATTGTGAAGTAAGTATACAATTATGACATTACTAATTAGTGGAACAACAATGGTTATTAGATTTAATGGATAGAGAATTAGGAATGAGATCTAGACATGGATTAGCATCAAACAGGGACTGTTCAGAAATTGGAAGTTTGAAAATGTGTGGTGTACATAGTAAAGAGTTGTTAGTGTGTGTGCAAAAAAAGCCAGGAACTACTTTAAGTTAAAATTTATCTTTGGCTTGATCAGGATTATGATGTAAAGCTACTACTTTATCGCACCCCATACCTAGTGGATATGGAGAAGGGCAATGAGGGGTACAGTTCTAAAGCTGGACTCAATCAGGAGTGGTGATGCATGGAGAGGAATGGATCTCCTAATTTTCAACTCTTGGCATTGGTGGACCCATACTGGAAGATCTCAACCGTACGTCTTCCTATTTCATAAATTTCTTTTGAAAATTTTCAATGAATCAGTTTTACAATATAATCTCATTTTGCATCAGATGGGATTATTTACAAGAAGGCAGCAAAATTCAGAAAGATATGAACCGTTTGATATGCTTTCTACAAAGGGATGACAACATGGGCTAGATGGGTCAATCGAAACGTTGATCCTACCAAAACTAAAGTCATCTTCCAAGGAATTTCCCCTACACATTACGAGTAAGCATATTTTCTTGGTGAAAAATCATTCTTCAAAAGTTAATTTTTGAAAACTGCATCTCCCTACCTCTCAAGAATCTGACTCTTTAATTCTTGCTTATGATTTTAGGGGCAGGGATTGGAATGAACCATCGAAATCCTGTGCTGGTGAGACACAACCATTCTTGAGTGCAAAGTATCCAGCAGGCACACAATTGGCAACAATAGTTATGAACAAAGTGTTGAGCAGAATCAAGAAACCAGTTTATTTATTGGACATCACAACGCTCTCCCAATACCGTAAAGATGCACATCCAACATATTACAGTGAGCATAATGGCCTAGATTGCAGCCACTGGTGTCTTCCTGGGATTGCCTGATACTTGGAATGAACTCCTTAATGCAGCTCTTTTCAGTTGAGAGAAAGATATGAAAAGGGCAGCAAGATTGAACTCTGTTACACTTCGTTCATCAACCTAAAGGAATGTTCATTGTTTGAAGGATATATATTTGTTCTATTTGTCTAACGCTAGTGAATAATCAAATCATTGATGCTGCAATTGTAAAGAAGAACTGTAATGGGATTAGGCATGATAGGATGCCTAAAGAAGTTGTTTTCGTATTTGAAACTCAATGTTACTAAATTATTTTCGTGCCAATTTCAGGTAACTAGCATACACTTGTTCAATATTGTTTCTTTGTGGGTGAAATTGTTCAGAATTAACGAATGCTTATTGCAGTTCTTGTTTTCTTTCTTTCTTTCTTTCTTTCTTTCTTTCTTTCTTTCTTTTTCCATGCATTGTAGTAACTCTTCGGTATTGCAACATTTCCCTAAAAATGTAGCCTCTCTATATATATGAGTTCATATCCGCACGATTAAAAAATGACAATTGCAATTAGAAATGCATTAATTGATTGTAGCATTGTCCAATTAGATATGCATTGCTTTATTCTGATTCAGTATTATTATGTACAGACGTCCAACTTGACCAACAGACCTCTTATAATCTTGAACAAGGATATCCAAGTCCAACTCATCATACCACACCAGACCAGAAGCTGGATTCATGTCTCAATGGAATGCAGTTCAGCAAATGCAAAACCAAAATTTTTGACTTGAAAAATGTTCTAAAATTGATAGTAGTAACATTTAATTCGTATCTAATCCAATTGAATATTATTATCCATCCTGCCATACATAAGAAATCTTTAGCAGTAAATGTGTTATTTCGCTGAGATTCCCTTGTTACAGCCTCGCAACTCTTATGTTTAATACCCGTGTAGAAAGGAGGGCTTATGGATCATGGAAGAGGAAATCCATTGCGAAGGAGTTGCATTCCAAAAATAAGTGAACCCTGGCACAAATCCCTATACCATAATTTAGAAATTCAGAAAAACTAGCTAGAATTAGGGCTGTTAAAAAAAACTCGAAAAATCAAAAAATCAGGAAAATCGATCCACCCCGAATCGAAAAAAGGGTAATCGAACCGGTTTTAGGTGGCGAGGCGGTTTGCGGGACGGGTAATATTTTAATCGAGTCGGTTTGCGGGTTCACATTTTTGTGAACCTCTGAGTACCCGAACCAACCCGGGGTGCGAATAGTTATGTAATTTCACATGTTACTTATGTAATTTCACATGTTAGTTTGGGTGTTCATTTGATTATTTGTTGAATATTTATGTTTTTACGATGACTGAAATGAGAAGATGAAGTTTTAAAGACAAAATGATTATTTTCTTGTTTATATAGTTTTTGGTTATTTGTTGCATATTTATGTTTTTATGTTGACTAAAATGAAAAGATGAAGTTTGAAAGACTAAGTGATTGTTTTCTTATTTATTTAATTTTTGTTTTTTTGAAGATTAAGGTTTTGGATGTAATTTAACTTTAAAATATTAATGTTTGTATTATTAGTGATTTAATAGTATTTTGTAATTTTTCTTGTTTATTTTTTAAAAGTATAGGTAAATTATTATGGATCGGGTTGGGTACCCAACCTATCCAAACTGATTTCACGGGTAATCAGAAGGCTGAGTACCTGCTATATGTGGACTGGTTTGCGGTTCAGAATTTTGCCGAACTGCAAGGACCGATTCAGCTCACATTTTTTGTCCATGGACCGGGTACTTGGTCCATGAATACCCCTAGCTAGAATTGTTTAGAGTTTACCTGATTAGTAAAATGATACGCAATATTGAGTTTTATATTAAACTTGATAAACTCATCAAATAATCGTGAATTTTTATTCGAGTTGAGTTTATTTAAAACTAGCATATATAATAAATTGTTAATAAATACTTGAAATTTAAATTTTCTGAATATGTTATTAATAATTGGTAAAATGATCATATAAGAAACCTATAAATTTCAATATTTAAACCTATAAATTTCAATATTTAAACTAACTTCTTAAGTAATGTTATTCTTGATATGTGAGATAATAAATATATATGATTTATAATTCTAAATTTTTATTTTTTTGACTCGAACAAAACTCAACAAAAATTTCAAGTATACTTAATAACTTTTTGAGTCTGAGTCCAAGTTTCATGCATTTTTTTATATGTATTTTTTTTTTATCAATCACTGTTATATTACAATATTTGTTGCCTCACACAAGTGGAGTGAAGCTCCTAATAGTGTATTGGGTGAAACCTACATTGTTTGGCATACACAATTTGGAAGTATAACTCCCCAAAATCTACCTAAACCCTCCCTCTCTTGTAAACCTCCTAATTGCCGCAGGTGAGATTTGATTTCAGGACCTGCAGCAGAGGAATGTTTGGTACGTAGGAATGGGGTGGAATGGAAAGGCCTTTCCAACTTGTCCATTCCATTCTCATGTTTGGCATGGACACTTTAAGTTGGAAAGGCCTTTTCCACCTGGAATGCTATTCCAGCTTTTTCCTGGAATCCCATTCCTCAACAAAATCTAGGGAAAGGCCTTTCCAACTTCATCTTGGAAAGGCCTTAAAAATAGGAGTCAATTTTATCCCCCACACATTTTTTTTGCTAATTTTTTTTTTAACCTATGATACATTTACTAATTTTTATCTTTAAAATTTAAAAAATATAAAGTTTTTAATAGCTTCAATTAATAATTTTTTATGTTTTTTAAATCATAATCAGTTTAATATATATTTAGAAATTTTTTTTCTTTTTGCTATAAAAATGTTTAAAATACTTTTTAAATTTTATGCAAACGTGTAAAAACTAAAATTTTTATTAATTAAATTAAATTGTGAATGTAGTTTCATTATTAATTTTTTCACATTTTTAATTATAATGCTAATAATTATAAAAATTTTAAAATTAATTAAAAAGTATAATTGATTTAATTTTAGCAAGAATATTAAGAATTTTAAAATAAAAAATATTAAAGTCTTTTGTAGGCATAAAATTACAAACAAAATAAAAATATGATATATTCTAGTGCAAAGAATTAAGGGCAATTAAGTCAAATTAATATATATTTTATTCCATTATGACATTTAAATATGATTATACCAAACGTTGGAAAAGGAATAGGCATTCCATTCTGACTTGGGTTACCAAACAATGGACTGAAAAAAATTTCCAATCCATTTTGGGTGGAAAGGCCTTTCTATTCTGAACCATTCCAGTGTACCAAACATGGGGTAAGGGTCTACTCTTAACCACTGGCCATATTTTCATACACTTTGAGAACTACACTATACTCATATTTTCATGTAGGCAGTTTTCACTAAAAGATTTTTGTAGGGCAACTATCATATGTACGTTTAGAAAAACGTGTAAGCAAAGAAGAAGCAAGAGAAAGGACACAAAGAGAAAATTAAAAAGAGAAATTTAAACAAATCGGGAAGAAAATGTTAACTAGAATAACAATTAAAAGTGATAGTAGGGCACGAATAAAATCAGAATTAGAAACTTATTCTGAGATTTTCATTAAGAGTGCATCACAATTAAACACCATTCTACATGGTACACTATAACATTATGGAAATACCAGTCTTGTTTAACAAAATAAATTGATTGATTGATTGATCGATGAAATTGCTATAGGTGTTGAAATAAGTATAGAAATAGACATAATAGAAGTTACATAAGCCATCTATAGTGCTGCTCATATGTTCCAAGACCAAACTTTTCATTCAATAAACAACACTTTCTTTGACAAAATCTAGCTAAGGAAAGTAAGAAATATCAGTTATTAGTTTTCTTGAAGAAATTGTCGCTCAATTGTTCGTACTTCCATATGCTTTATTTGTATAAGTACTTAATGCTTAACTGGAAATTCATCAACAAAGAAAAAACAAGCACAAGTGAACTCAATTCTATGTATCAATTCAAGATCAGCAGCTACTAAAAATAAAACAATAATCACTATCAAATAAAACATTACACTTTCCATTCGAAATAGTAAGATTAAGTGTTTACATGTCGAAGAAAATATCATAAAATATTATTCATGATCTTTTCAACACACACACACACACACACAAATAGAGGATTAACATGAAAATAGTCAAATAAAAGATCACAAAGTGCTCAAACACTCCTTATTTAATATTAAATTATCGAATTGCAATTAAGTCATATGTAGGAATGAAAAATCATTTGATTTTAGTTTCAATGTTCAAGGAGTACTAGATAGAGGGGGTGGCGGTGATATCTCATTCCCTGTCGGGTTTGGTCCAGAGGGAACTTCGTGCATTAATCTTCCAGAATGAGATTCATGATCTTGACCATGATGGCCATCAGTGTAGCTCTGCTCCATCTTCAAGAATTCCTTTTGCAAGGAGATTCGTGCTTGCATGGCCATGGGAAGGATTAAGAAGGTGATAAAAGAGAAAACCAAGATTTTTTTTGGAGCCATTCTTGCTGAGATCTAAGAATTATCTTGGAAAAATTCCTATCGAAGGTACACTTATTTATAGTGCTTTCTTGGTCTCAGATAACACGAACCTTTTGTACCCTACTGCCTTCTTGGTCTGAAATAATAATACAGTACTTGTTCTATTATTATGATTTTCCAAAGAAAAGTAAATTTCAACAAAAAATTAATATTTTTTCAAAACTTAATTTTTTTTATAACTCTTTTTTCCTAGTGTTGACTCATGAAAGTATTCCTTTAATTTTTTATTCACAAACAACAAAGAATATCAATTGAAAATTTGAGAATAAAAAGTAGTTTATGACTGTGTCTTCCTTCAAAGTTATATAATTAGAGATCTAACAAAAACTTATTAATGAATATTTCATGTCTTCCATTAGAAGTATCCAAGTAGTTTTTCTTAAACTACTTTAATTGAATTTTGAAGCACTGTAAAATTTTTACAAGAGGCCTAGGATAGTTAGACCAATTTACATGCATTTGCATGTACATAACTAGAACAAATAAATTCAGAAACAATTAAAGAAAACATATATCTCAAAAAAAAAAAACTCGAAAATGTGGAAAAGTACTTGGGCCTGAAACTTTCGTTGAAGAACCATTATTGATGTATAGAGTTTGTTCTTGCTCCTTGCTTGCCGCATTTGGTCATAACGTACATATATAATTCTCTTAATTATTTGGTAGCCACTTTGATTTGTTTAGCATCTAAATTAGTAATTAATTAGAACTAAGTGAAATTGGTTGCTCAATTTGCTTCTTTATATTTCCTTTGCCTTTTAATTGCATAAATTTTTATTTTCTCGATATCTCCCTTTCATTTAACATCCTATTTGGATAAAAAAGTGAAGCCCAGAATTCTAAACCATCCAATTTAGGACACTATGTTTCCTGCAAGTAATAGATCTAGTTAATAGAATTCCACAAGGAAGAGATTTATCTTTTTAAAAAATAAAATGCCAATTTAATGCAAGGTTTCTTTACCCTTTTTGCAATATTTTTGCAAGAACAAAATGAGGGACTCATGTTCAGTGCATCCATGGCACAATTTTAATCCACGGTTGTGTAAAGAACAATTTGTGTCTTTGTGAAATTTCAATTAACAAAAGTTTACTATGTTTTTTATGCATAATTGTTAAAAGGAGATTTTTGTTTGAGTCCCAAAAATCTACATAGTATACTTATGAATGTTCTTTTTAAAACGTAGGTTATACATTTGATATGTGTACTAGGGTTTTTCTAAGTAAAGGTTTGCAACTTATAGCTCCTAATTGACTTCATTGCTATTTATCAAATTTGACAAGCTTATCATGTTTTGAAGAAATTATTCACCAAGAAATCTATTTACCTCGCTTGGTCCAATTGTATTTCAAAAAGAAAAAAGAATTAATTTAGAAAAGAAAAATATTACCGTATCACTTTTTAAATTTACTTGAGATAATAAGATAGTCAGGGAATAAATTTTTTGGAAATGTTTTTCAATCCAAACAGATGGCACCGTAAAAAAAAAGTATTGAATTGGATTTTCAATTTAAGCATATAATCCAAATGAAAATTATATGTACATACTACGAGTTTTTACTAAGTAAAGCTTCATTTTAGAGTCACTTTTGCAACGTGCAGGTTCTATATCCTGTCCTTATCAAATTTGTCAATCTTATCAAGTTTTAAAAAAAGTTAATTGCCAAGATGTCGAGCTGCGAGATATTATGGATTGATATAATGCTCTAATAGGTATAGAAATTTTATTTTATTAAATTGGAAATTTTGATTCCAATAAATCTATTCCAAGGGCTCCAAACCATAGATAGGCCTTCAACCATGCACGTTGTATTTGTGTGTGTGTGTGTGTGTGTGTATATATATATATATATATATTATACATACATATATCATGGGGTTGGTGCTGGGGAGCCATGGTGAATAGGATTAGGTCCCCCAGGTACCTCTCTCAACAGTCGTGCAGCATTTTGCTGGTACTTTGAGAGATCAAAGCCTAGCTTCTGCAACAGATCTTTGCTGCCAATTGAGCCAAATTCTTCGCCAAGAACTCGTGCACTAATCACAGGAAGTTCCCTGAAAACAACTATCATTAAGATGACCAAAGTGACAGCTGTGGTTATTTGACGAGCCATTTTGCTGTATTTGATACTGTGATTTGAGGTTGGTTATCCTTTATATAGGGTCATTTCTTGAATTATTACTCATAATACCAATATTTGATGAGGATAAGCAAAAGGGAAATAAATATTGTACATATTTAATAGACATTGAGTATCAGGAATTAAATAGCAAGTGCTTCAATTTCTTACTTACCTTTTTTTTTTTTTTTTTTGAGGTTAAATATGACGCTTACTTACCTTTTCATACAAGACCAAGCAAAAAAGAAATAAATATTGCACATATTTAATTGACATTGAGTACCAAGAAATAAATGGAAAGTGCTTCAATTTCTTCTAGAATAAGGGGTCGTTTGGTTCAAAATCATCAATCATTGTTACTATGGGTATCATTAACTCTGATATGAGTATTGGTTTTGAGGATTCATCCCCACATGTTTGGTTTAATAATGGAATGAGTATCATTATAAAAATACTTGTTTGGTTTACTAGAATGACTTTTAATAAATTTTAAATTTTTAAATTTTGTTTAGATTTCTTATTTTGTATTTTTTCAAATAAAATTTCTAAAAAGATTTCTTCAATTTTAAAAATAGCCATGATATAATTTGAGTTTTATGCAAATGATAACTTAAAAAAAAGTCATTTTTATTGTATTAATAGAGAGTAATATATATCTTTGATTTTCAATTCAAATTTTTATTAAAAAAATTGAATGTGAAAAAAATTATTAAAAAGAATTTTTTAAAAAATTTTTATAAAGTATAAATAAAAAATATTAAAAATCAAAAGACAAAACAGAGAGAGAGAGAGAGAGAGAGAGAGAGAGAGAGAGAGAGAGAGAGAAGAATAATATATTAAGGGTGGTTAACTCAAAAGATATGTGTCTTTTTAGTGGGTGTATTTTTGCCCTTAATCATAAGGGTTTACGGGTTTGATAAAATAGTATTTTGGGGGGATCATTAACACCCCAATTAATCATTATCAGTTCCATTGAATGATAGTAATAATTGTTTTCATTAACCCCACGTTTGGTATGCCAAAAAAAAAAAAAAAGGAAAGCTTTTTCTATTCTGAATGCTTTTTCTATCCTAAATGGATTAAAAAAATTTTTAAGTTCATTATTTGTTAACCCAAATTAGAATGGAATGTCATTCCTTTTTCAATATTTGGTATAATCATATTTAGGTGTCAAAATGGAATAAAATAGATATTAATTTGACTTAGTTGTCCTTAATTCTTTGTACTAAAATAGATCATATTTTAATTTTGTTTATTTGTGATTCTAAGCCTTCAAAAGACTTTAACATTTTTAATTTTAAAATTCTTAGTATTCTTGTTAAAATTAAATTAATTATACTCTTTAATTAAATTAAATTTTAATAATTATTAGCATATAATTAAAAATGTGAAAATTTTAACAATGAAAATAGGATTTTTTTTATACACATTTGCATAAAAGTTAAAAATAATATTTTAAACATTTTTATAGTAAAAATAAAAAAATATTCTAAGCACATATTAAATTAATTGTGATTTTAAAAGTATAAAAAATATTAATTAAATTATAAAAAGACCTAATATTTTTTAAAATTTTAAAAATAAAAATTATTGAATGAATTTTGGGTTAAAAAAGAATTAGCAAAAAAAAAAAAAAACATGTGTAGGGATAAAATCGAGTTCTAATTTTTAGGCCTTTTCAAGATAAAGTTGGAATGACATTTCCCTAAAGAGTGCATCGCAATTAATCACCATTCTATACAGTACACCATAACATTATGGAAATGCTAGTCTTCTTTAACAAGACAAATTCATTAATTGATCGATAAAATTGCTATAGGTGTTGAAATAAGTATAGAAATAGACATAATAGAAATTCATCAACAACGAAAAAACAGGCACAAGTGAACTCAATTCTATATATCAATTCAAGATCA
>JAMWEH010002316.1:0-18858 GCA_024721245.1 Mitragyna speciosa | reverse complement strand
TTAATAAACGAGCCGAGCCGAGCCGAGCTCGTTTATTAAACGAGCTCAAATTTGTGTTCGAGCTCGGCTCGTTTAGCTTCACGAACGAGCCGAACTCGAGCTTTCACGAGCCGAGTCGAGCTTTGTTCGCGAACAGCTCGGTTCAAATAAGCATAAAAGTGTTATTTGAGCCGAGCCGAGCCGAGTATCTCATGTTCGAACTCTTGTTCGTTTATTAAACGAACGAGCTCGAGCTCGCTCGTTTAATAAACGAGCCAAAATTTGTGTTCGAGCTCGGCTCGTTTAGCTTCACGAACGAGCCGAACTCGAGCTTTCACGAGCCGAGCCGAGCTGTGTTCGCGAACAGCTCGGTTCGTTTACAGCCTTACGTGCAGCATGTTAGGCGTGCAGCTGTTTTGGCCTTGAGAACAGCAGCTCATAATAAGCCAAACTTGATAAAGCCTGCTTGAACTTTTGTCACTGCTACGTGACCAGACGATAATTAAGGTAATTAAATATTTACTGTTGGTGAATGCTATTTCTATGGAGTTCGTTAAACTGATTGCTCAGTTGGAGTACTAGGAGCAATTGGGAGGATAGTAGCATGTCTTTTGACTTTAGTCTATTACATATTGGCACTCTATGCTTTAATGGCTTTTGGTGTAATTTCATTGATGGCAATAAATGACCTTCTTAATTCATAGTCATGGTGCAAATTCTCTACCGTTACACTATCTATAACTTGAAATTCCTATTGAAAGGGAGGAATAATAATGGAGCTGTTTGTAAGTTCTTAATCATTTTGTTGATACTGTCATGGAATTCCTGTATTGCCCTTGTAGTTGACATGACTTGTTGGGTGTCAAACCAGCAAAAATAAAATATCCTACTCTAAGAAAAATAAACTCAAGTATAGTCGTGAGTAGGGTTGTATCCACAGGGACTAGTCGATTTATTTTCTTTTTTCTTGACAACTAAAATTAAGAGAGGGGGGTTTGGAGAATAATTAAACTAAAGAAATTTAAACTTAAAAAAACTCAAAAACACAAAATTAAGTTAAACGAAATGAAATAAAACCTAAGCTCTAGTCAAAGGGTTAATATCCACTCTGGTTCAATTTAACTGATCCTCGATGCAAAGATAAATTCCTATGTTCACGAATAAATTAGTTATGGTTGTTGAGAAGCTCTAACAACCTGCCTTTCCTTACTGTGTCGGTAATCAAGATAAGACTAGTTAATTACTTCTCTAATCAAATAATAACCCTAGATAAGACCTTAGCATTCAATTATTCAACAGTTTTAAAACTAGAAAAGCTACCAATTCTAACCAACAAATACCTAAGAGGCTTTGTTTAAATTAGACTATCTATTCCCGTGATATAATCCAAAAGTCTCTATTACAATTGAATTAATCATTTGCCACTAATACTAAAACTATCAAACAATTACAGATTTGACGTTTTAGATGACTTTAGATTATCTGACAATTAAATAGTGATCAGTTTTTTAAACAGTGCAAAACAATCACACAAGTCTAAACACAGAAAATAGATTTCATAGTATTGGATGAATACTCATAAACACAGGAAATAATTAAAAATAATTAGATCTCACAGTATTGGATGAATCAGAGCTTCAACTTATTTTTCAACTAGAATGAAAAGTCTAACTGCGTATTATGGAGTCAAATCTCCAAAAGAAAAATAACAAGAATTTTGTCTAGAGAGAAAAGAAATAAAAATTAATGAAAACTAAAGAATTCTAAACTAAAGAAATCTAATTGATGAATGCGTGCGTTCCAATGCCCCTTTTAATCTTAAGATGTTCTCCTTTTTCTTCTCTTGTACGTTCCTTTTCTTTCCTTCTTTTTGCCTCCTTTCCAAACTTATCTTCTTTCCTTTTAGTCTCCTTTCCTTCCCCAAGTCAAACTCTCTGCTTTTGTCTTGGTTTCCAATTCTTTTCAATAAAGAATTTTGTACACTGAGATTCCTCATAATAAGGAAAGTGGGACCCTCCAAAATCAGCCTTCTTGTCTAATTCACGTTCCACAATTCTGCATCTCAACACAAATAGACCGTGGCCACGTTCTATCAGAATAAGTCTTCTGGAATTTTGGCAATTTTAAGGTTTTTCTCCTCAATTTCCTGCATTAAGGACCAAATATCAAAAAGTGAATAAATGAAAATATTAAACACAGTCTTTGACCAAAATAAGGGGAAATTAAATATAATTCACATGACAATTTAACACCTTAACATGACTCATAAGTGTGTTCACAGAACTCTGCATCTGCAAAGTTGCATTAGATCAATTACAACCCATTTCTATTGATTAATATTCTTTTAAAAGAAATTATCTTGCGAGGGAGAAAGTCTTAACAGCTGACTGTCAATGTAAATGCTAACCTAATTAAATTCTTTACCACTTCTTGTTGCACTTTTAAGCTGTATCTGTTTGAGTGGGATCATTAGACATCACCTTTTTAGTTCTTTTTGTGCTTTGGAGTCAACTTTGTTAACTTTCTTTCTCTTCTTTTATGCAGCAAGAATTGATTAGAACAGTTGTCTTGATCAAGTGAATCCATCTTTCATTGTTCCTTACCTGAAATCTGGTCTAGATGGTGAGTAATCGTCTAAAAATTAGCATTTTATATTTGCCTTTTTTCAACTCATTGAACTTTATAAATCGTTGCCTTGGTTGTGGTCAGAATTTGTTGTTTGTATATTTTCTTGATGTTTGTGGAGGTGTATCAATTTTGTGATACTGTCATTTATTAAATTTTTTTTTTTTTTGTCCATAGATCATTATGATGTTAAAATGCCCTGTCATCTTATACTCTCAAAACTTGCAGACAAGTGTTGTTCTGCTGTATTAGCAGGTATTCCATACAGAAAATCTTCTCTGGTTCATATTTTACCTGATTGTTTCTCTATTCCTCAACTAAACTTGTTGGCCTCCAGTTTTGGATTCTTTGGCAGATCCCCTGCAAAAAACTGTTAGTTTCGGGCCAAACAGGATGCAGTCAAGCAAGAAGTTGATCGTAATGAAGACATGGTTAGGAGTGCCCTTTGAGCAATTGCATCATTGAATCACATAAGGTACCTTTTTTTCTGGCTATTTTTGTTTTTCACAAACTAATTGTTCTTTTCATTTCCTCCACATGACTCTTAGCTTGCTTATCTTACTTTCTAAAAGTATACAAGCACCTGGATTTAACCTGTCATTTCATGTTTTGTACATTTGTGTTTCAAAAATGGATGAATTTTATTTTGGGCCATCTTTAGCAAATTATATATTTTGTGCAATATTCAAGCTAGCAGTTATTAAAATATCTTGTCAGAGAGGAGTCTGGCTTTCGCTTATAGGCTGGAAATATGAGTGTATAGATATCTTGTGGTGAATGAATATTACAAGACGCGAAGTGTGTATATGCATGTACTCATCACATCATTTTACTATTAAGTAACTATCAAAAGTAAACAAACAGTTGATTTTTCTTTGTCATCTACATATACTCTTCATATCTTTTTGCTATTGATATGTAACTTAATCAAAAGTAAAGAAACAATTGATTTTTTCTTTGTCATCTCAATCTGTTTTGCTTAATGTACTTCACCTTTTCATTGCTTGTTGCATCATGTCATCAAGTCCTAGTATAGGTGGCCATTGCTAACATTTAACATGTGATGGAATGATAGTCTGCTATGTTCAGCTCATTCCAAAATACATAAAGCATCATCTGTCTGCATACTAACAGCTCGTCTTACAACCACATGCTCCTCACTAAAGTAGTTCGTGCCTTTCCTCCTGCACTCTGGTTAGAACTGCTTCATCTCACAAAACTGAAAAAAGCTATACTTGTGCCTTGCCAAATTTTTAGGGCTTTTGTGCATGAGCTGATAACATTGTAATGTTCACCTCACACAATTGAAAAAAGCTATACTTGTGCCTTGCCAAATTTTTAGGGCTTTGTGCGTGAGCTGATAACATTGTAATGCCCTCATGTTTGTTTTATGTGTCCAGAGTGTGTAATTTGTAGTTTACTGGAATCAAATTCTAATGGAAGTAAGAATTGAGTACATGAACAGTGTTTTTTTTTGGGGTCAAAATGGTAGTTTGTCAAATGTTTCCCTATCAAGTTTGCTTCATTGGCTTGTAATATAGAATAGTTTGTAAGGCATTATTTGTAAGAGTTTCTGATTTTACTGATTTTCCTTGGTGAGTCATCTTCGAGCTCATCGTGGCCTTTTATGTGCTTTGGCATTTGTTTTTTTGGCTGACTTTGTTTCAAATGTCGCAGCATATTTCCTTATTTCATGCCTCACGAAGTCAGGCCATGCTCTTGAGAGGCTATTTACTTTGGGAACATCTGTCCTTCAATCATGAAGATAACCATTTTTTGTGCACGTTCTTTTCAATCTTTGATATAAATTTAGATTATTAGCTAATAACTCATCTTCTGTTTTGCAGTGGAGGAGATTGCAGCCACAAGTTTAAGAATCTCATGAACGAAATTGGAAAATCTCAAACACTTTGGGACAAATACTGTTCTATTCGAAATGAGTGAGAATTAAATCTGGCCACCCCTGAGGTTGATGCTAAATTGGAAAGATGATCTCTCTCTTGATTCCTCCTGGAGAAGTAACTTTTACTAGTTATACCGATGGAATATCTAGTGATGCAGACTCAAAAGTCAAAAGTAAATTACGATTTAGCTGGGGGCTTGTGCAGAATAGTGTAGGGCAATTCAATCCTTTTTGGTGAATGCTGGTATGGTCGGCTTTGTATAGTGATCATATGACTAGTTTATTGCCTTCTTGCTGCTTTACATTCTCTTCATCATTGGTTTCTTTCCTCGGTACCCGTGCATTAGGTTCACACTTTCCCCTTCAAACCCCAAATTGTTGTAAAATTTAGCCGGGATGCTGGTTTTCACTAGAAATTTTCCTCGGGAACCTTGAATTCAAAAGCACGGAAAAATTGGTGGTGGTTAATTATACCTTGGATTTTCACAAATTTGACTCGAGAAATGCTGTGCTTTTGCCTGGTGCTGCAACATCAACTGAATGGGATCGATCTCCGGTAGGGAAAATCTTCAGATGACACGTGACTTAGCGATCTTATCAGGACAGATGTTGGCTTGCATGATCTGCGAGTCCAACCTTGTTAGGTTGATGACTCCGACCTTTAAATGCTAGCCATTGCTAATCAACATTAAAGTCGTCATTGTCCATCCAACCTTGCCAGCTAACGTTGGCACTATTTGCATTTGTATGTAAGATTTCTTTATGGTCTAGTTTCTTCAAGCCTTTTTTTTTTCTTTTTCTTTTATAGGTTTTTTATTCTCCGCATTGGCATGTATACTTGTTAGTTAGTAATACACATTCTTCCTAATAGTTTTTCTGGTTTTAGACACTTAAATATATGATCAAATACATTTACAAGTGCATGAAGCCTTAACAGAACTTAAAATGCTTGGAGTAGGCTGAGCTTAAAAAAATAACTCTCTGTTTAGCCACGTTCAGTGAACCCTTTAATGGTGCTGAAGGTTTAAGATAAAGTTTAACAAGCCCCAATTCAAAGTAAACTTAGTTACACTTTTCAGCGGATTATGCATGCCAAGGGAAAATATTTAAGTGGACCAAGTTCACAGGTAGGGTCATAGATCTCTTGGTTCAGAAGCCGTCACATCGTTTATATGGTGAGCCACGGGTGACCATAGGTGGGTTATACATTGACGTGGCGACTTCTAAATCAGAGGTTTACGCTCTCATCTGTAGACTCGGTCTACCTAAATATTTTCCCATGCAAAGCTCAACCCGGTACTTTCTTATCATATTCTCTATGCAATCAATTTAATAAAAGTCAGAGGGTGCTTGGTTTATAAAAATCAAAGTTTATGATGCTCATGTCTATTGTTTGGTTGATCATTATAAAGGTGTGTTTTTTTTTTTTATTTATTTTGGCCAAAAGTCAGCATTAATTTATTGAGAGGTGGGTAAATATATACAAATGGAGCTACTGCTCCGCAGAGAATTATGGAGTCTCAAGGACCCACTGTGGGAAGCTATGCTCCCATACCATTGGATTTTTCAGATCTTCAGCAAACTTAGCTAATTTAGTAGCTAACGCATTTGCCTTGGCTTTTACAAACTTAAAAGAGCAAGAACTAAACAAAACGCTTATATCTAAGATATTTTGCAGGATCATTGCACATCTGGCATCATCCACTTCCTTTCTATTTAGCTTTTCTACCAGACTGGCATTACTCATTTGGGTTTGGACCTTCTTCCAATCTCTTTGTCTGGCCAGAGCTAATGCCAGCTTGACTGCATTGGCCTCTTCCATGCATTGTTCTCCTTTTCTTGTCTCTGCAGCTGCCCATATGAGCTTAATGATCTGTTCTTTGCTTCTCGCCACCATGCTATATGCTACCTTTTTCTTAATACTGCAGATTTTGGCATTCCCATTAACCGTAATCATGTCTGGATCGTCTTCTTGCTCCTGTTCCTCTTGCATTGCCAGTCTTGTTTCCCTCTTGCTCTCTTTGCTAACTTGTTGATTGAATTGCTCATACTCCTGCCATTCCTGTATAGCTTTATTGATTACCTCAAAACTAGGTATCCGTTCTTCATTGAATCTGTATCTGTTTCTATCCTTCCAGATTTGCCATAAAATATTCACAGTCAGCTGTATGTGTTGAAAACCCTCTTTTCTGTTTGTTGCCTTCATGATCGTCTCCCACCAATCCCAAAAATTGTGCGTCTGTTCCTGCACTCCATCCCACTGAATGGGAGAAAATTTCCAGACTATCATTATAAAGGTCATTCCATTGGAATTTGTCCGTTATCATTACGCGAGACTTAGGTTTCAAGTTAATTAACTCATTAACGTAATGGAACTTTGTAATGGGCTTGAGCCCTCATTTCGCCCAAATTAAATTGGGTCCAACACAAATGGCACGAAGAAATGTATGACCTTGTAATGGGCTTGGGCCCTCATTTAAATGCTGGCAGGGTCAATATAAGAAGCTTGAATAATTTAGGGTCTGTAATAAAAATTATAAGAGTACTGGGTGCTCGTGCCTTGCCATTAATAAACAAAAGGGTTTCTTCTTCTTCTTCTTCATTTTTCGACTCTCTTACAGACGCTCCTCTCTTTCTCTCTCAAAATTCAATTAAATTTGTGAATAATTTGAAGATCAATTTTTCAATAAATTCAATAATTCACTAAAAAAAAAAAATGGAAAGCGGAAGTGAAGAGGTGAGCGTGGAAGAACTCGCTTCGAATCTCGCCACATATAAAGAACAGCTTCTACAGGTACTCATTTTCATATTATTATTATTATTATTATTACTATATTTAATTTAGTTCAATTTTCAGTATTTAACTGTTTTTTAATTTAATTCTCAATTTTTCTCCTTGCTCTTTTCGTGATTTTTATTTCTTATTTTACTTAGGGTTTTTTTTTTTTTAGTAATTTGATTGAATTGGATTGTTGTGAATTGCAAAATTTGAAGTTTCTTGAGCTTCTTAGAGTTCAAGTTAGTGATTAATATGATAATTACGGATATGTTTCTTCGTTTAATAGAGGTACTAATTTGACGGTTATGACTTTTAATTGGCGCATATTTATTAGAAATTGTGAATTTTAAAGGAAATATGGGCTGAATTTGGAAATTGATAAGAAAAGGGTTAGCCGTATAGTGAAGAGAATTGAACTGAGATTTCTGAAAAGTTTCTAGTATTAGTTACCGAGAGTATAGGTTCTTATGCCCGCACTTAAGATTCACGCCGTGTTTTCTAAGGTAGTGAGTTTAAGTACTAAACTTGTGGAAAAGAAAAAAGTGCTAGTGGTCTTGTTCAGAATGATGTTTAGCCTGGGTCTTTGCTGAATTTGAGTGTGTTTGAAGCACCCCTGGGTTTAAGATTTTGTCTGTGTCTGTGTATGCACTCGTGTGTGTGTGTGTGTGAGAGAGAGAGAGAGAGAGAGGGAGAGAATACTTAAATTGATATGTAATTTGAGGAAGAGAGATGTGCTATAGGGAAAAAAATATGGTAGTAGTGGACATTGTTTGCCTTTCCAGCCTTTCCAACCTACCTAGAGGACCAAATTCCATGCTTAGTCGTCTGAATATTTTTGAATGAGGTGCCACATAGCTAAAGCATAGCTTGTATAATGGTCTTTCTGGATGCCTTGGTTAGAATTTTTTTCTTATTCACTTACGTAGCTTGGTATATCAGCTGTTCACATACAGGAAGGGAGTGGAGGAAGAGTGATTTGAAAAATTACTCAAGCATAAGTTTTTTTTTTTTTTTTTCCTGCTTAGCTTTTTTGGTATTTCCTTTCACGAGTTTTCAAGTTTGTTTGGTTCATTCTTCATGCTATATTCAGTAGCATACACTACTTGTAATACAGTGTGTTATAAAGTTTGTGTGTGAAGTGCACATCAAAAGAATATGGTTTTATATGCATATTGCCTTTGCTAGGTCCAGAAACTTCTGGATGATGAGCCTGGAAATTCCGAATACTTGGACATGGAGAAGGAGCTTGTAGAGGTAACCTTGACACAATGGTTGCATTTGTTTCTTCTTCTTCTTTTATCTTTTCGCTCTTCATATTTCTTTCATACTTTTTGAATGGGGAAGATATGTAGCCCATATGATTGTCATGCAGAAGTGAACGGGTGTTTTACCTTTTATTTCAAGACACTTGATTAATACCACCAGTCATTTAAGAATAACAATACACTTGTGGTTGTTCCTTTTTTTTTAATCTAAAGCTTAAATGCATTTCTCTTTCTCTTGCTCTTTTTTCTTTTCTTTTTTTTTTTTGGGTGCGTGCTTGTGAAATAATTATATTGCTCAAACAAGCAGTCTGAAGGAAATGCCATGTAATAGGTTCTGAGGGTGAGTATGTATTTTGGTTAAAATGAAATCCAGACGCCTGGTAGTGGGCAGTGGTGCACATTTTTGCAAGACTTTGGTGTAAAAGATTTTATCAAGGTGTCCATCACTTTTGTCTTCATTCCATTGCAGGTTTGCTATGAGTCATGATGGCCGGCCTACTTCTGACATGTCATTTCAGATGTCAATCTGTGATTCTAAGTTCGAAACTTAACAATAATTTTGAAATTTTATTGTGTAAACAATTGATGTGGTTAATTAAGTCTGGACATGCTATTGCCTTCGATTGCAGGTCATTTCTTTGACAGAAGAGCTTCTGGCAACTGCAAAACAAAATGAAAACTCAGGATTGGGTGTTGGGACCAGTGATGCTGCATCTCTTAGTTTGCAACATGCTGGGAATTTTTCTAATGCGGTAGATCCTCAACTAATGTGTACTATAGATTTAAATTTGTGCTTGATGAATTTGTTCTTTGATAGAGAAAATGAGGGAGTGGCCGTTAGCTTCTTAGAAGTGGATTAAAGGGATCCAACTAATTTATGATTTCAATTCAAGGCATTTTGCTGGATTTTTCTGCTATAAGTGACCTCTCCATTGTTGAACCAACATTTGGTCGATGAAGTGCTATTGCTCTTAGCAATACTGGTAGTTTGTACGTGTCAATTTTTTTTCTTGTATTCCGTGTTAAAGAATTTTTTCTTAACTTTAGCAATACGCCTACCACTCAGGTGTTTCATTTGAGCTGCTCTGCTAGCCAATGTCTCATGGCTCTGACTTTGGCTTATTCTTTCATTTTGTTACTCCCTCCTTTCATTTGCCACAGAGTTCGAGAAAAGTTGAAAATCAAAAGTTTCATCTGTTGGACAAATTTCACAAAGTTCAAATAGGGTTTTGGAAACCACATTAAGTGGATTTTGGAAATCAGAACTTTAACAAAGTTAACTGGTGATAATGAATATTGGATGTCCAAGATAGTACAACATGGGTAGTCAGACTAAGATAGTTCAGTTTTGGAAGTTTTGTTTCAAAACTTGTGATCAGATCTTCTTATGTTATAGTTTGACTTTATTTAGCATGTATGGCAACTTAGATATTCTTTTCTTCTTTTACTCTATCAATGTGTGATGTGCTTGCAAAAGCCTCTCTATTCTATATATGTAAATCCTTTTGGAGCCTTGCATTCAGCTCCTCTAAATTTGCACATTAAATGCTAAAATAACATAGATATGACTTAAGTTTTCTTTGCTCATCTCTTCTGACTCAGGAATCAAAATCTTTGTCGGATCACTCTGATAAGTTTCCTGTTGGCACCAAGGTTCAAGCCGTTTGGAGTGAAGATGGTGAATGGTTCGTAAAATTACTTCAACTAATTTCACACGCTGATATTTTTTGCTTTACCATTTTTCTGTTTCTTATTTAGCTGAATGTTCAGGTATGAAGCAACAATTGAGGCTCATACTCCAAATGGATATTATGTTTGCTATGATGGTTGGGGTAATAAGGAGGAGGTATGTCTCCGGAACACTTTCTTGATGTGCATGTTTCTTCTTAAGATCCACTTCTCTATCGTCTTACTGAGCTTTATAGTATTGGTTTTGTGCTGTTAACCTTTTTTTACCTATCTTATCAAATTTATTTATTTATTTATTTATTTTTTGGTTGTCTTGCTTTTCTTTCTATCTTCTATTAAGTTGTTAGATTTCTGGGGAGTAATATGGTAGAACAGTGTAGTTTTAAGTTAATTTTTTTTATTTGGTATTGTAACAAATGACAATCTAGTGCATAAGGCTTTTGTGAGATAGCTGTGACTTCCAGAATCATTATGAGGTAGTATCATGGTTTACTTTTATAGCCGATGCATAACATCTATGTGACAAAAAGGTGACGTGCTACACTTTTAGCATGTGATTTTATGTATGATCAAGAAAACAAGGAAAATAAGCCTTTTGATAGGCTTTTAAAATACGTCAGGGAAACACATCCAACATTTTATTCATACAGTTTGGGTTGACCAGACAAGAGCTGGTTTTTAGTGAATAAAAGTAATGGGCACTTTCGGATTGACCAAAGTTTGGCTAATTGCATCTGGTACTTAGTTGTTTGACTAAGGAAAGATTTCTTATTGGATGGGATCATATGCTTGGAACCAGATAAAGCATGTTATATTGTTAATATATAATGCAGAAGACATCCTACTGCTTGTTGAATTTTTTTGCCTTAAATTTGCTGTTAATTTGGCAATTCTTTGATGTGCGAATTTGTTTAGTAATTCATGTTAGTCTGCCTTGCTTCTTGTTGTCCTGTCCTACGAATTGGTTTACTTAAGATGTGGAATAATGCGTCATTGACAGCTTGTAATTCCAGGTTGATCCAGAAAATGTTCGACCAATTCATGATGCAGCTGTTAATACCTTACTTGAAGCAGAAAAGGTAGCTGAGGCTACAAAAGAAGCTCTCAAAAGGAAAATTGCACAGGCTGCTTCCACTGACTTTCAGTCTCGAAGTTTACCAGCAAAACTTCGAATTGAGCCTGATGATCCCGAAGACGTGGTATGTTTAATGTTGTATTTCTTATTTTAACGCCTGTCAGAGAACTCCTAATTGCATTGTGACTTTTCGATATAGGCTTTATATTTTTGCCCGACTGAAGCCTTGGCATCTGTTTGGTCAACGGTCTACTTAAACCAACGTTCGAATTATCGTAATGTTATTTTATTGCCAGTCAAAGACCCATGTAACATATTAATGGAATGCATAATCTTATGACTAATTAAAGCTGAAGAAGACTATCTAGTGGTGTTCATCATGGTTACTTGGAAAAAGTCTCCAGGGCTTTTCTACTAATGTTTCTGTAGTGCTTTGATTTCCTGGTTGACTCAGTGCCAATTTGCAGTACTGTGTAATCGTTTTCTCTCATTTTGTGTTCCATTTGCTATTTGTTGGAATGTTTGTCTCAATTAACTATACTCACTGTTTACAGAAAGCTGCTAAGCGTAAAAAGATACATGCTTTTAAGTCTAAGATGCGAATGGAGCAACTTGAGGTGACACAAAACAAGAGGCAAAATGCTTGGCAGCAATTTCAGACAACTAAAGGCCAGGCTAAGAAGGTACATGTGCAACAAATCTGGTTTGTATAGCATCACGACTTTGTGAAGTATGAATTAGTGCATTGCAAGATTTATTTTCTGTACCCTACTTGCCCATTTGCACAAGGATTGGTATCGAAAGTTAAGAACTTTAAACCACTTGTGAGATTGTTATAGCTTGGCTTGATGGTTTGATCCATTTTTGGAACCAAATGTCAAAGCAAGTGAGGAAATTTGAAGGAGTAAAATAAAAGAAATGAAGTAAGCAAGCTAAATTTAGGGTTCTTATGTGTATTCATGCTTAAAGTTCATGGAAGAACTGGGTATCCTTTTATTTGGAATTGCATAGGCAAACGAACAAGGAAGAAGACAACATGTTAGAGAAGATTGAAAGGTGTGTCATTGGTTGTGCATTATAGCTTTTTCTGGAATAAAAGCTTTGAGCTGCTGTTGTTTGCTTTTGGCTTGTGGTTTTAGCGTATTTTGACTGAAGAAGCTGATTATGAGAAACAGCCGTAGGATGCTTTTGATTATACCTCTTGGCCTTGTAAAACTTTTAAAACAAAATCAAGCTTTCAAATGTTTAACAGCTATATTGATGGTCACATTCTTTAAGCAGCTTGCGAAAAGCTGAAGCAAAATAGAAGCATGCTGTTTTATTGTCTCAACTACTCTTTAAGTTCGAGGAGAGGTGCTTAAAAAAAGATATGCCTCTTTGAACAGTTTGGTTCTTGAGATCGAGAAATTTTACTATTTTCCAAAGGCTATTCATATAGATTTGCATTTGCCTTCATCTTCAAAAGTGAATATGGCATGGTAAAATTGGTTTAGCATGCATTCGTCTGGTTCCCTGCATTCATCCTCACTATCCGCTGGTCATAGTTGTGATTGGTACTGGTATTTTTTTTTCTGTTCGATTGAGAGGTTGCTTTTGCCAAAGGATAATTCAGATGTTTAGAACATCCTTGCTTTTAACTCGTGTCCCCCCTTTAATTTGACTTTATTCTCAGGTTGGTTTCTTCTCTGGTCGAAAGCGGGAGAGCATATTCAAATCCCCAGATGATCCATTTGGGAAAGTTGGTGTGACTGGAAGTGGGAAAGGTTTGACTGAGTTTCAAAAGAGGGAAAAACACTTGCATCTTAAAGGAGCAAATGCTGAGACTTCCGATGATTAGAGGAAGCATAGGAAATGTTTAAACAACACACCCCCTCCCCCCCCCCCCCCCTCCCTATCTTTTTTATCCCCGTCTCTTCTCTATCAAAGGGCCGTCCGATTGTTAGTTTCTGTTGCTCCTTCCAGTTTGAAATAGGAGTAGTAATGTAAAATATGTTGCTGTCATTACTAAATCTTACTTTGGGGCTTTTGGAGTGAAACAAAAGCTGTCAGTGCACAAGACAATGTTTCTTGGACTTTAACGTTCTCTAGCTCTCTAGTTCTGAGTCTTCACATTTGATCTGACATTTTTCAAAATTTTTCCTCCTAGTTGTATGCTGAGGCCGTCATCTCACATTGACCAAATTTGGGAGGATGTATTTTCCACGAGGTCAAGAATTTGCAAATTAAAATCATCATCCTGTTCATCCTCCCATCTGTCAGACTCGGACCTCGAATATGTAGCTTTTAACTCCAGTGGGGTAAAAGTATGTTTCTCCAAAATTTTCATACTGGCAAAGTAAGCAAAATAAAGAAACATGGACCAACTTTGTGCTGGGAGTGTAAGCGTTGTCGGGCCGAGAGAGCCATCAAAAAAATGACCACCAAAAAAAAAAAAATGCAATAGAGGGATTCCAGCTGAACTAATATATGCAACAAGTGATCATGGGATAAAAAGCTATGAATTCGTTGAATGGAAGAAAAAGGAAAATAAGCATCTCTGATGCTGTTGGCATAATTGAGGTTGCCACAGCCATGTATACAAACAGTCGTGAACAGTCATATGTCATGTGCTGAGGTTTATAACAAGATACTGTGGAATTATTCAGATTACTGTTAATCCGCAATTCGTGTTCCAAAATGTAACGTCCTTTATACTCAAAACAAACATGGGATGCTGGAATGCCAAGATTTTATTTCCACTCCTTAACGTTGACTTTTAAAGAAATTTGCTTGCAGGGTTTTTATGTTATTCATTGAATTTTCAATGCCATATCTACGGATTCGATGAATCCTTTTAAGGTCCATGTGATTGTGATCGTGTAGCTGTAAAGAAGTTTCAATATGTTATGTCCGATCAATCCTTTTTCAATCAGCAATTGCCTTGTGAAACTATTGCCAGATTAATGATATTTGAAGCAAATTCTTGTCATGGTATGATATATCTGATTGTGATTAATTAACTGTATATAAATTTGTAAAGCATGATGGATCAAAAAGTATATTGCATGGAGGGGCCATGTTACCCTTTTAGCAAACACCCTGATGAGAATTGAGCTAGTGGTGTTAGGAAGATAGAAATTGTAAAGGCCTTCAAACTCCAAAGTGGGGGGCCTAGCTCCAACACCACAACATGTTTCGGACATGTCCCTATAAATAGAAAGGGGAAAAACAGGACATCATCCAGCTTTCTACATAGCTAGATTTTCTAGTGAATCGTCAGTTTCACTTGCGTCCCCCAGCCCTCTTCTCTTTTTGACTTAAAGGATAGAGGCTTTTGATTGTGTTCCACGAATGCATTTATATGCACTACGTATCTGTTGTAGTTAGGTTTATTTACTAAGGACTGAGGGACCCTTTCCTCCAAGTGACAGAAACAAAAAGCACCAAAACTGGGCTACCACTAGTTGGGATGTTCCTTTCTTCCCTATCCAAATCCGGAGAAAGCAAATACAATGGCTGTCACTCACTTCTCACTTTCATAAAGAATGATACTGATGTTGCAGGGATTTATGCAGTGAATCTAGCAAATGAACTTGTGCCTGAGGTCTTCAGAATGTATCATCTGTACCAACTTAAAATGTCCTTGAAACCCTTTATGAAATAGTGCGTAAAGTCCTTCAATTGTAACATGAACTAACCAAAAAGTCCTTGGAACCCTAAGTGAAGGATGTAAGCAGTTATTTAGTTAGGAGCATGATCACCTTCAAATTTTGTATAATTGTTAAAAGCCAAAAGTAAAATCTTTTAAATCTTGGAGGCGATTGTCCCTCAAATTTATCCAAGATATGTATTTTTGACTAAGTTCTTTAGCTATGCGTCACCCATAATTATGCATCAAGACACTTTATTATCAACTCTTCAACCAACTAGTTACAGCACTTGTAAGAAAGTATTCATTATATTGCAAATCAGATAACCCATTTTTAATGGATTTTATAGTTCTTTTTACAGATGTCATTAGCCTAAATAATTCAAGCCTTTGGGGCCATTTCTGTCCTCTCATTTATGTCTAGTACAAGGCTCAAGAGATGTGAGGAAATTAAGCATCCGTCGATAACGTTCCATGTCATTCAAGGTATAATACAGTCATCTCCAGCAATTTTCCTAGGGCTGAAAGCAGAATAATGGCGAAAATCTTGGCTGTTAGAATCATACTGTTGTCTGCTCCCTGAGTACTTAGAATTCCATCTAGCCCAAAACAGGTAATGGAGAAAGTTGATGAAGCTTAGAGCTACTAGCATCCAATAGAAAAGGTCCAATCTGTCTTTGTTGAGATTGTTGTTACTGAGCCAACCACCACCAGAGGAATGTGAAGTGATCTTATTTACAAGAGAAACAAGCACTGAGCTTAGGTAAAATCCAAACGAGTATGAGCAATAAGTAATGGCTGTTAAAAATGATTGCATCCCTTTTAAAGATTGCTTGTAGAAGAACTCAATTAGGCCAACTGCGGTAAACATTTCTGATAATCCAAAGATCAAGAATTGTGGGGTGATCCAAAAAATGGATATTATCTTGTTTGAGTTCACAGCAGCATCTCTTCTCTTGTTCTCCATTAGTGCAGCTGCCACCATGGAAAAGGTTGAAAGAAAAAGACCGAATCCTATTCTCTGTAAAGGAGTTATCCCGGCATCATGACCTGTGATTCTTCTGGCAAAAGGGACGAAAAACGAATCATAGAGAGGGACTATAAAGATGAGCATAATGTAAGGGGTTGCTTGAAGAGAAGCTGGAGGGATATGGAAGCTTTTGGTCAGCTGAGTATTCATAGCACTTCCTTGTTGAACTGAAAAGGTTTGGAGTTGGGCTAGAATAGTATTGAAAACAATTGTGCATGCAAAGATTGGCATGACTGATATTAGTATTTTCACTTGTTCTACTTGGTTTACTGTGCACAACTTCCATGGGCTTTCCTTTGAATTATGTCCATCTTGAATTCTGATGCAGGCTTTATCCAAGAACCTGAGAACGCTCTAATACTGGTAAGAAAACTAAACTTTTATATAAGGAACTTAGAATTATTGAATAATTTTTCACAAGTGACATTAGTCAATAGTAGTACTTAAACAAAAAAAGTAAAAAGCATCCAGTGCTATTAAGTGGAGCTGTTTCTTAGTATTTAACAAAATATATTAAATCGAGTTTTCTAGCTCTGTTTACATGTTAGTACGCATATTGTAATGAACAAAACTATTCTTAGAATCTGGCAATGGGAAAAGAAAATTTTACCTGAATCTGTCGGTATGATGAAGATCGCCCGTATTTTCAGAGCTGGTGATATTGTTGCTAATAGTAAGCTTAGGGTGGCTCCCATGAAGCATTCGTGGATCTGAAGGACATATTTGCTTTCTCTTTAAAATTGCAGCCACTAGTACCTGAGTAGAAAAATTGCCAAAATAATAAGATTGTACAAGAAGATGCCAATTTTTCCGACATAAATAAGATGTTGGATATGATATGGCACATCAATGATGTGCTTTTTCCATAAAAACGTTAATCGGAAGACAGAACTTGCATCTTTATTACCTTAGTTTTTTCGACAACCAAGAGATAATCATTTCAATGAAATAATTAGCACAAGACTGCCCTCATAAAGAATTAAATAGTTCAACTCACTAGATTAAATATGTATAAAATCATGAAAGAAAATAAAAAAGATCCCAATTGTCATCTATAATTAACAATTAAATAATCCTATCCCAGGTCATTATCTCAGACCTAGTGACGTGACATAAAAAATGAGTGATAGTGTGTGTGTTGAAAAATGTTACCAAATTCAACGAAGGACAATTTTGTATTACTTGTGCAATTGGGGTGAAGATGCTTCGTTGGGGAGGCTTATTCCTATAAAGAAGTGTGCCACCCACTAAGCTGATCAAACCCATTGCCATGGTTGCAGCTGAGACTCCAAATCCAATGTCCATGCCAGAATGTGTTTGGACCCAAACTAGAATGGTTAGAGCAACAAGTTCACCGATGGAGAAGGCAAAATAGGCAGCATTGAAGTATCTTGAGAGGTTCTTGGATTCCTTTGGGTTTTCCTTGTTAAATTGGTCAGCACCATGGGCTATCATGTTTGGTTTGACACAACCACTGCCTAACGCCACCAAGTACAGTGCCATGAAAAAGATTAAGGACTTGAAGCCCTTTGCCTCCGCACAGTTGTCCCCATCAGTTAACATGTTGCACTTGGGTGGTTTTAGCTGGGGTACATGAGCTTGCACTGACAATAATATGAAACCCTACAATTTAAACAAACAACAATAAACATTAGTAATCTATTAGGTGGATAATCTACAGCCAGCAATTTTTGCATTAAAAATGTGGTTAACATTCATAAAATCACTATTACTAACTGAAAAAAATGTTATCCTATACATGCACATGCAAAGGCAAAGACAAACGTACACATGATGTAACATGCACCAATTTCTTGTCTGGTGGATAGATTACTACTTCATAATGCAACATCATGTGGGGGATCAGACAAATAAATTATCTTCTGATTTTTTGAGAGTATGTGCTGATATTATCTTTTGATGAATTTCATATTAGCCATCTTTTAGATGACAAAAAAGGATTGAGGGGGTAGAGAAAGACAAAAAGTGGAGGGACCAAGGAGCAAGAAAGGGAAAGTAGAGAGGTGGGGGGTTGGGGGGAGGGGGGAAGGAGGGTTGGTAAAGAAGACATACAGAAAGTTCAACAAAGCCAAAGATGAGCATGGTCCAAAAGCAACCAAGATAAGAGTCGGAGAGGTAGCCTCCAAGGAGTGCAAGGATGAAGACAGTTCCAATGAAGTTTGTCACAATGTTGGCAGACTTTGATAGAGAAAAGTGCATCTCATTGATCACATACGTTATGAGGTTGTTCCCAACTGCAGCTATTGCCATTATTTCGAATGCTTGAACCCCTGCAAAAAATATATATCCCAGTTTCAACAAACAAATTCAGAAAAAAAATAAAATAAAAACACTATTCACAACATTATGTTTACAAAACTAAATAATGAAAGAAATATTTAATCAGGACCAAGGAAACATGTAGGGCCGAATATTCAAACCAAAACTGAAACATGCAAGCACACACAACCATATAAAGATATTGCAACTTTTAAATTACCAACTTGCCATCTCAAAGAAAATTAAGAAAAAAAATAACACACACAAACACATACCAAAAAACACTGAATTTTAGAGAGTTACTATTTATAAAGACAGAATCTAGCTGGCTTGTGATAAGGGAAGAAACATAAGGTGACAAAGCAAAAAATGAAGGGAAAAAAAAAAAAGAAGCAAATTAGTCTTAAGCCTGCTTTTGAAGATTCTGAACCTCAAAATTGATCTCTTATGATGAGCCTGAGCCTACAAAAACACACACAACACACAGTGGAGCTAAAAGGGACAGCAAGAAACAGACCTAAAACAAAAACAGCAGCTCCCATGCCACCATGCTTGTTTTGGTTGGAGGGTCTGCCTCTCCAGTCAACAGTGATAATCTCTTCACT
>JAMWEH010001766.1:0-20380 GCA_024721245.1 Mitragyna speciosa | reverse complement strand
ACCTCAGTAAATATTATGGCTTAATTTATCAACATAGGACGACATCTGAGGTGATACCACTGTCATATTTAGCACTAGATGTTTTTCAGACTGTAAACAACAATACGAAGTTAGACATAGTGAATATTTACACTTTATAGACTGCTTTGTTCCTGTAAGTATATTTTCCCACAAAATCGATTGCGTAGTCTTGTAAATCACAATGTGTGGTTACCTCATATCTCTGCTTTCGTAGTTTTATCCAGTTTCATGATGCAGATTTTGAATGCAACAGATGAAGTAGATCAATGAACAGAATAGTCTGACTGGTTCATTTTGCACTGCTTGACGTTTCTCAATCAGGTCCCTGCCCTAGAATTGCTAGTTTTAGCAACACTAAATAACGTAAACTCTCACACAACCCTGTACACCTTCATCTTGCCATTGTATATCCATATACTATCGCCTGCTGTTTGTACAAATGCGTTGATTAACATGTACATAATATAATTTCAATCATATAAAATTAAAATGGTCCGATTTGAACTATGTATCTTATATTACAAGACACGATAAGTAAAACAAGTGTTGCTTTTACCACTAGAGTTATTCTCTTAAGTGTCAATCAAGTGCAAAACCTTATAAAGCCAAATTAATAAATTCGATATGTAGTAATTGATGGAGTGGAAATGTGAGGTTTCCCAACAGTTAAACTGACAGAAAAAATTTGCCTAGGAAAAAAGGAAACTGGTAATTGACGTTGTAGTAATTCACCTTTCCTTTCTTTTCTTTGTTTTTTAAGGGTAAAGGGTAATTAAGTAATTTTAATTTGGACGCAGCCATGAGTCAACTCTGAAAAAAAGCCTCACCAACGTTAGATTTATTTACTGACTAATTGGCAGGATCGTTTCTTTTCAAAGTCACCGTTAAGTCTTTCTCTCACTTTGAAAATTCTTTTCCAACAAAAATCCGAACAATCCCAAAAATTCTTTACTTTGACTTTGACGGTCCGTAGAGCAATCTTTCCTCACTTCTCTGCGTACATATGTCCCCATTTTCTCTTTTTCTCTCTCTCTCTCTCCTGTATTTGCTGTCTTTGATCAGAAGTCTCGAATTCCCAGCAAGCCCATGTAGGAAAACAGGTTAGACTACAATCGTGAATGTTTAATTTGATATATTTTACAAAGTTCTTGCTGGAATTTGCATGAGATTCTTTGTAACTTTTGGTCTTTTTATATTATTTAGCCACCATGTAAAGAGAATCTTTTCAGGAAGCTAATGAACTCGATCAAAGATTCTATTAAAACCTTAAAATTCTGTTCTTACTTTCCCATTATGCCTCTTGGATATTGTCTAGAAATGCGGACAATTGGAGAATTTGTGGAATATCTAGACTAGAACATGTTTAAATACTGCATGATAAATAAAGATGGGATTTTTTTGGTGGTTTTATTCTTATCCATAGGGAAATTTTTGACAGCTTGAATAGTGGGCTGGGACGTATTTCGTGGTTTCCTAGAAGACAGGCTTCAAAAAGGGACCCTTTTTCTTTCCTCTAATTTCTGTGCAGTTAGAGAAGTTTCTAAGTTCACTATGAATGATGCATACGCCAGTAAAAAAGATTGTTTTATTTAGTTTTCATTTTCTTAGTGAACATGTATCTTTTGATGCTGTACCATATAGGCAACTTGGCCTATATAGACATATAATTGCAGCATGCATCTTATCATTGTACACTATTCAACATGGTTCTTATTACGTAAATTATAAACAAAGATAAAGTTCATATTTAAAAGAAAGAAGGTAAGAAAAGAATGTTGCCTGCACAAGATAAATCGCTGCAAAAAATTGGAATAATCTTTGCCGCGTAGATGTGGAATCTGTTTGGATTTTTATAAAGTCAAAGCTACACATTTGCTACGGTAAAGCCTTATGCGTGCATTGGCTACTTGGCTGCTAGTTCAGATGATGTGGGGTCTCACTTTTCTTTTCAAATTAAATTAGGGTCGGTGTTGGCGTTGCTGTGTCATAATCTTACCATTAATTTATTTATTTTTTTGTCAAAATATAATCTTACCATTAATTGCCGACCATCATTTCTGGATTTCAGGATTCACGAATACTTAGGTGTTCCCTTAATAAATTTTTCCTGTAAGAAGCCATTTTCAAGGGCTTCTGCCATTGATTTGCAGTGCTGGTCCTACTTGCTTTCCAATTTTCACTGCTTCAAGTTATAGATGATTTTGCATTAATTGCGGTTGTCAAGAATTTGGTGTTGGCTTTTTAATTTAACTACATTCCACGGTAGGCGTGATGTATGATGGTTGGCCTGCGAGTGAATGTGAAGGCTTTCAGAATGCTAGAATGGTGTGATCAAAGCTACCTAATTTGGTGAGGGGAAAAAAAGGGTTACTTATCACGCTGGAAAAGGCCATTAAAGTAGTCCTGCCATTTTGGCTTTGTTAAGCAATTCAATGGGTATGCTGAGGCAATCAGTCCATGTGCTCTGTGGCTTTCACACCTTGTCTTACTTTGTCTAGAAAGTAGTTAACCTTGGTTGTTGTCTTTCTTCTTGCCTGGTGATATTACCTGTCAAAGAATGAAGGCAGAAATGTGAATGGCATCCTTGGATAGCAGTAATTCTAGTGTCACAAGTTTGGAGAGGATTATTGGAGTGTGTTTGACTTTTTAAACTATACAAGAGATATTTCATTCTATGCAATTTATGAAAGTTCCATCCTGCTTGTCTGGTTGTTCATTCAATAATTGCTCATATGCTGCACCGGTTTAACTTGAGTATTTGTTGTGGATAAACATCTAGATTTCAGTTCTATTTCACTGTGAAGAATTTAATGAGCTGTTTCAATTTTTCTGCTTACACAGACTCATTAGCAAAATTAGAGTCAGCGATCTTGCATGCTTCTTCCCAGACATGAGTAAAGCACTCCAGATACCAACAATTTTATCTGCTGTGTTACTTATGGTAATCACGGTATTACCAGATGCATCAGTGGGGGATCCAAGAGCTCAGATGGTACAGTTTTTCTGCAGTCACCAACTTGAGCACAACTCCACACTTTTTTTTCCAAATTTTGTTGCTGCAATGGAAAACATTAGTGAACAAATGCGGACTAGAGGTTTTGGAGTATCTGTTACAGGCACAGGACCTGATACTAATTATGGACTGGCCCAATGCTAAGGAGATCTCTCTTTTCTAGACTGCATATTGTGTTATGCTGAAGCACGTGCCGTCCTTCCACAGTGCTATCCATACAATGGTGGACGGATATTTTTGGACGGCTGCTTTATGAGAGCAGAGAATTACAGCTTCTTTCAGGAGTTTACCGGACCACAGGACAAGGCTGTATGTGGCAATAAAAGCAGAAAGCACCCAGCATTTCAAGAATCAGCTAGACAGGCTGTGTTACAAGCAGCTACAGATGCACCAAACAACAATAATTATGCCCGTGCTGAATTGAAGGTGTCTGGGACACCAAATGAGTCGGCTTATGTTTTGGCCGACTGCTGGGAGACACTGAATGCTAACTCTTGCAGAGCATGTCTAGAGAATGCAACTAGATCCATATTGGGATGCTTGCCATGGTCTGAGGGCAAGGCATTGAACACGGGATGCTTCATGAGATACTCAGACACTAATTTCCTTAATCCAATACCACGAAGTGGAAGTTCAAGAGGTATCATAAGCTCTTTTGCTCTCTTACTCGCATATCTGTTGTAAGCTCCTATCAGCATGCGTAATATTAGGAGTTAAGTTTCTGCTCCTTTGTCTTTTTCTTTTTTTGCTTTTTTCTGATTGCTTTCTTGAATGTGGCGGAAATCTTCTGTTGCGAAGATTTGATCAAACCATCGTTTCATATTATGCTTTTTTAATCGCGATGCTTGCAGGGACTGTAATAGTCATTGTAGTTCCTGCAGTGAGCTCCGCCATTGTTTTGGTTGTGGGAGCAATTATTGGAGCCTATTTCTGGAAGAACAAAAGGATACAGCAGAAGAGAAAAGGTAGGTTACGTTCACAAGATTTTGTCCTCATAACATGCACCAGTTATGCAAGTCACTGGACAATGATGCAATTAGTGAAATAGGAGAACAGAATATATATATATATATATATATATCCCTTATTAAACAGTTAAATTAACTGTGAGGCAGTTGGTCAAGTGTTAATACATGTCCAGGATAGCACCGGAACTGAAGCAACTCAATACTAAATATGTTATAATGAATGAGGTTGCTAAATGTTGAAGGATAATAACTGAATGTTGTTTGATCATTTACTCTTTAAGGTTCTAATGATGCGGAAAAATTGGTGAAGACTCTTCATGATAGCAGCTTGAATTTCAAATACTCCACTCTTGAGAAAGCCACTGGTTCATTTGATGAAGCCAACAAGCTGGGCCAAGGAGGATTTGGCACTGTATACAGAGTAAGGACTAAAGAATATGAAGACAATTTTCCTCTCTTCTCATCCAAAAAAAAAGGTGCAAGATTTAATGAATGCCACTTGTCTTAGATCGAATCTATGCCTTAATTTCAACTTTTCTGCAGGGAGTTTTGCCAGATGGAAGAGAGATTGCAGTCAAGAGGCTTTTCTTCAACAACAAACATAGAGCAGCTGATTTCTACAATGAAGTCAACATTATTAGTAGTGTTGAGCACAAGAACTTAGTCAGATTGTTAGGATGCAACTGTTCAGGACCTGAAAGCCTTCTTGTATATGAATTCCTGCCAAACAAGAGTCTTGACCTGCTTTATTTTTGGTAAGTACAGATTATATATCAAAGTAACAGATTGTGGATTAACTCCAAGAGCTTCTTGAGTAAAGATACAGCATCTCTCTTGATTAGCTCCTATTACTATATCTTGCCATATCATTTTGATGTTGTTTTGGAGCTACTGACATTAAGGTATATCTTGACTGATGTCACAGACGCAAATAAAGGTAAGGCACTTAACTGGGAAAAGAGATTTGAGATAATTATAGGGACAGCAGAGGGTTTAGTCTACCTTCATGAAAATGTGCAGTGTCGTATTATTCACAGAGACATAAAGGCAAGTAATATCCTGCTGGATTCGAGGCTTCATTCCAAAATAGCTGATTTTGGGTTGGCGAGGTCTTTCCAAGAAGATAAGAGTCACATAAGTACTGCCATTGCGGGGACTTTGTAAGTGGTTCGACTTTTTTCTGTTTAATTCAAACTGAAAAAAGCTGCATGAATGCCTATGATTCAGACAGTTTAAAAGAATTTTACCATTTGCTGTTACCAAGCCAGGAGCTGCTGCTATATTTTGCTAACCGTCCTCTCCACGTTTTCAGAGGATATATGGCTCCAGAATACCTAGCTCATGGCCAACTTACAGAAAAGGCCGATGTTTACAGCTTTGGTGTTCTCTTATTGGAGATTGTATCTGGACGGCAGAATAACAGGAGTAAAAGCACAGAATACTCTGACAGCCTTGTCACCATTGTAAGTTTCAAAGTTGTTTGTTTTACCTTATTCACTTTGCTGGCCTTTATTTTCCTTCTGCTCTATGACTCTTAATCTAATTTTAACTTGCACATTTGCTTTCTTTGCTGCATTATTTCTTTATGAGACAGGCCTGGAAGCTTTTCCTGCAAGGGACACTGGGGGAGTTGTTTGACCCTAATTTAATGTTGCAAAATTATCTCAACATGAATGCTAGAGTTGAGGTCCTAAGAGTGGTTCATATAGGACTTCTGTTTACCCAGGAAATTCCATCACTGCGACCATCCATGTCCACAGCATTGCGGATGCTGGCTCAAAAGGATGAACAACTCCCAACACCCACAAATCCCCCTTTCATAGATGAGAATACCATGGAACTTTATGACAAAATGGAGAACCCACATCTTCCCTACAGATATGGTGATTCTGCTTCAAACGCAAGCATGTCACATAGCTCGTTCTACCCCAGGTGAGACATCCAAAAATGGATTGGCATCCCAATATCATTTATCGATGGCCTAAGGGAAGAGATCAATCATCCCAAAGATTGATTCTGGCCTTACTGAGGTTGCATTCACTTGGGACAAATATGCACGAATCTCATTTTTAATTTTCCGAAACAAGTTTAGGTGAGCTGTTATTGTTGTAGTGCATTCATACGTAGCAAAATAAAATAAATAAAATAAATAAAAAAGTTAGAGCATTTCACGAAAGAGGGCATAAATGGCAGTCCAATTGAGATACCATCGCTCAGAGAAATATGTCACATTTCAAAATTTTGATGTCTGTGTCTTTACTGCATAAATATTGTTCAGCTTGTATATATTTAGAGGTTTCATATGAATCAAGCATACTTTTTTTTTTTTTTTGGTAGGTTGTAATCACATAATTTTCTATCTATTAAACACATTTGAATGGGGTAGTAGCTATTATTGTGCACCTCAACCCAAGACTGCTTAACTAACAAGTTACAAATCTAAATGTGTGTGTGTGTGTGTGTGAGAGAGAGAGAGAGAGAGAGAGAGTATTCCAAGTAGAAACTTGTAGAAACTCGCTATTCAGACTAATAACGTATACCAGAATTAGACGTGTACAAGAAACTGCAAAAATCAAGAGTTGGAAACCCATGTACCTCTCATGCAAAAGAGAGGTTAGGGAACCATTCGTCTATCGTGCAGCTACTAAGTTCCCCATGAGTCCACCAATTTCGAAATGCTTGGCACTAGAAAAGCCTGCTCCTAAAGCAAGCTTCTCTAACTCCTGGCCTGTATGTTCAACAAACAACAAAACATGAAAAATTAAAGCAAAAGATGGAGCAAAAAATTCTCTTGCATGAAGTATACAAAAATAGCATTTCTGCTCCTTGATAAATTGAAAATGTATGTTATCTGATAAAGATCAAGTAATAATTATGACCAGTCCTCAAACTAACAAAGTTGAACTCAATATTTGTTATGCAAGATTCTTCCTACTGCAAAAGTACTTGCAGACATATGACAAAGATGTAAAACAGTTTGTCTTTGCAAACAACAAACCTGTTAAAAATTCCTTGATTGAGCTTTTCAAGTATCTGAACTCATTTGTGTGGCCATAACTGCCCGCAACTGGGACAACAATATGGTCAATCATCCATTCCTTGAATATAAAAACCAAAAAGTACATTCAGGGGCAATCAATATGAATGCATAGGGAAAAGCGGCAACTCCACATTGATGAAGAACACACGTTGCAATTCTCAAAACCAAGCTCTCAACAAACCTGAATGGAGGCGCCGAATGTGTTAGTGCTTTTATTGAAGTCGATTATGGATATTTTGGACCCTGGTTTTAGAACTCGATATACGTCCTGCAAAGTTTTATGCCTATCTACCACATTTCGTAGCCCGTACCCAATGGTAACGGCATCCAAGGAAGATTCAGGAAATTGTAAATCAAGTGCATTGCCCTGAATCCAACTACAATAAGCCATACGATATCATTTGTTTGCACTGACCAAAAATTTGCAAAGTCAAAGAGGTATCAAGTATATCCCGATCGATTATAAACATTAGCTTAAAATTAGTTGATGCATTTAGAAGATATCATACAGGGGAAAGTTTTTCTCTATACATGGGTATAGGCAGGATACAATTGAAAATTTTTGAGGAAATTTTCAATGATCTGATTGTATAATATCCTTTTTATTGCTAGTTTATGATCAAATATGGGAAGTTGTATTACCAATGCTCACTTGATATTTTTATAGCAGGGCTTTGATTTTAAATGCTGTCGAGATGATGCAACTAACAATTGCTCCTCTGAGAAATCAAGACCAACCGCCTGCAAGATTGAGAAATCTTAAAGATGTGTAGACAGTATTATGCATGAACGGAAAGCTAAGCAAGCTAAGCGAGTTTGGCAACCCAACCATGCAGCAATCTAAAACCTATTAGTCAGTTAAACATGACACATATCAGTAAGCCAAGAAACATGTATGTGGAATCCATACAAGACAATCAGTGTCGCGCTGTACTGATCATCTAAAAAATAACAAACTTCCTCAAGTTAAATAACTTTCTTCCAATTCTGCGCGTATATAAAAATTTCTTCCAATTCTACTTTTCAAAATTTTATCCAATGGCCCATCAAGCTTTTTTTTTTTCATATAAAATAGCTTGTATATAAAAAAAATTTCCATCATCCCTGCAACCATTGAGGTCACTCTTCAATTCTACGCGTGCAAGAAAGGGAACTAGTATATGGGACGGTGGAAACAGAGTACTTTTTGCGGCACACAACCACCACCACAACCATCGGCTCCCTAAAACTGTGAAATTTCAGAGAGAAGAAATTATTCTTCTTATTTTTTAGATGAATAACAAGAGATACATATACCAAAGAGACTAGTCATTTCAATTCCACAAAATCAAGAAAGAATGCCTTCAAATCAGGAATTTCACTAAAATAAGAAACTAATTAAATGAGAATTAGTCAATGACCAAATCTCTTTATTGGGAAACAAATCACTAAATTAAAATATATATGGTAATTTTACACTCCCCCTCAAGCTGGGTTGTACAAATTGTACATTCCCAACTTGCAACTCAATTCTTCAAATCTGGTTCTTGGAAGTGCTTTGGTGAGGATGTCAGCAGTTTGATGTTGAGTAGAGATGTAAACAATTTGAACAATTCCATTTTCGATCTTCTCCAGGATGAAATGGCGATCAATCTCAACATGCTTAGTCGTATCATGATGAATTGGGTTTTTAGCAATGTTGATCGCTGCCTAGTTATCACAAAATAACCAGGATCGGTTGTTTGTCTGCCATTCCCAATTCACTAAGTAATCTTTGAATCCAGATACCTTCACAAATCCCCAATGCTAGTGATCTTAGCTCGGATTCTGCACTACTCCGTGAGACAACTGATTGTTTCTTACTTATCCATGTAACAAGGTTTCCCCAGACATATGAACAGTAACCAGAAGTTGAGCGTCTATCTAGTAGATTCCCTGCATGGTCAGCATCAGTATAGACATCAATCTCCCTTTTGTTATTCTTGTTAAATAATAATCCTTCCCTAGGTGTCAACTTCAGATATCTCAGTATCCTATACACAGCCTCCATATGCTCCCCTGTTGGATTGTTCATAAATTGACTTACTAAACTAACAACAAATCCAATGTCTGGACAAGTGTAGGAGAGATAAATTAATCTCCCAACAAGTCGCTGGTATCTCTCCCCTGTCCACGGGCATACCTCTAATTCTGCACCTATCTTTTTACTTAGATCCATGGGTAATTCTGCTAGTTTACAACCAAGCATTCCTGTTTCCTTCAACAAATCCAATATATATTTTCATTGAGTCACTGTAATACCTTCTCTTGACCTTGCTACTTCCATGCTGAGGAAGTACTTTAAATTACCAAGATCCTTAACCTCAAATTCTCGGGTCAGATGATGTTTTAAGACCTATAATTCTTCTTCAAAATCACCAATAAGAATAATATCATCAATGTACACAATCAAAATAGCAATTTTCTTCTTAGCTGAAAACTTGACAAACAAGGTATGATCTGATTGGCATTGTTTATACCCACATTTGATTACAAACTTCGCAAACTTGTCAAACCATGCTCTCAAGAAGACTGTTTGAGTCCATAGAGGGACTTTTGTAGTCTACACACCTTGTTTTTTGTATGAGAATTTTCTATTCAGGTGGTACTTCCATATAAACTTCTTTCTTCAAAGTTGCCATTTAGAAATGAATTTTTAACGTCTAGTTGATAAAATGACCAGTCACAATTTGCTGCAATTGAAAGAAGAACTCGGATGGCATTAAGTTTAGCAACTGGAGCAAATGTTTCTTGATAGTCAATACCATAAGGACTGTGTAAATCCCTTAGCAACTAGACTGCGCTTTCAGCCTTTCAATGCTTCCATCTGCTTTGTGTTTGATAGGTAAAGATCCACCTACAACCTATTGATCTTTTTCCAATATGTAAATCTGTAATCACCTATGTTCCATTCTTTTCAAGTGCTGTGATTTCCTCAGTGGATAGCTTTCTGCCACCCTAGATGTTTGAGAGCCTCATGAATTAGTCTTTGGAATGTGTACACTGTTAAGAGAAGTAATAAATGTCCTTGTATGTTGGAGAAAGAGAGTCATAGCTCACAAAATTTCCAATTGGATATTTGGTACAGGATCTTACTCCTTTCCTTAGTGCAATAGGGACATAAACATCATCAATTTTTGGAACAATTAATTCATAAGGATGATTGGACTCACCTGAGTGAACTTGAGGAGCATCATAATTTAGGTCAGAGTTATGACAATGTGCGAGAGGTGTGAGATCTTCAGTCTCCTTGTTATTCTTTTTCTTCTTGGTATAGACACGAAGCTGGGAAGATTCAAGTTACACAGACATGTGATTTGAGGTTGGATTATCAGGTGATGAAGGCTCGAAATTGGATTTTGGTGTAGAGTTTAAGTCAGAGGGAATGAAGGACTAGAGGTTGAAATGTAGATTGAGATTGAGTTGTGTTCTAAGTTTGAGTTGACTCTTTGATAAGAAGCTCATTCTAAAATTGAGATTCCCTCATATTCTCCCCCTGAATGTTACATTTTGAATAGTAAATCTCATGTTCAAAGAAAGTGATATCCATTGAATTGTAGACCCTTTTTGTAATAGGAGAGTAGCATTTGTAACCCTTTTGGTTGGAAGAATAACCTAAAAAGATACATTTGATAGACTTGCGATCTAATTTGGTTCGATTTAGGGGAGTTATTATGAACAAAAGCCGAACACTCAAAAACTTCTTGTAGGGATGTCTGAGGAGAATGAATTTGGTATGAAGGATAGGTTTTTAGAAGAACATGATAAGGGCTTTGAAATTTGTGAACTTTAGAGGGCATTCTATTTATTAGGTACGCAGCAGTGAGAACTATCTCACCTCAAAAATATTTAGGCATATTAGTTGTGAATAGAAGTGCTCTAGCTACCTCAAGAATATGGCAATTTTTCCTTTCGGCTACTCCATTTTGCTAAGAAGTACCTACACATGAGCTGGTATGAATTATGCCATGATATGCAAGATATGATTCAAGATGGGACTTGAAGTATTCTCTGACATTATCAGTTTTAAAAATTTGTATCTGAGTATTGAATTGATTTTGAACTATCATGTGAAATTTCTGAAAGATGTGACTAACTTCAAATTTTTCTTTCATAAGAAATATCCAAGTAAGACTGAGTGTGATCATCCACAAATGACATAAACCACCGAGCACCAGTGAGACTTTTAATTCTTGATGCACCCCACACATCACTATGAATCATGGTAAATGGACAGGTAGGTAAGTGAGGAATTGAAGGAAAATTTGCTCGTGTATATTTAGCAAACTGACAAATTTCACAGTGAAAAGAACTTTGAATTTTTATTGATGAACAATTGAGGAAACATCTTTTCTAAATACACAAAATTGGGATGGCCTAGGCGAAGATGCCAAAGCATAACTTCATCCACATTATTGACACTAGAATTGAAAATGGAGGAATATAAGTGACATAATGACTGACTTTTTGACATGGTGGAGGACATTTTGCAACTTGAGTGACCAGCTTGTCTACTTGGAAGATTATTGATTTTGAATAGATAGAAGATCTGACACTAACTCAGCATTGCCAATCATCTTTCCCAATTCTATTTCCTGAAATTCACACAAGTATGGGAAAAATTTAACAATACAATTAAGCTTTTGGCTCAACTTTTTAACAGAGAGTAAATTACAGTTTAAATTTTGAATATGAAGAATAGAGGAGAGAAACAATATCATCTGTTAAGCAGATCCTATTCCCAAGACCTATGGAGAGAAAACCATCTGCAAGACGAACTGAAGAGTTACCCATTTGAAGTTTGCAATTATGTAGGAGAGTTGCATCTCCTGTTATGTAATCAGATGCTCCGAAATCTACAATCCAATATCCATTTTGGTCCTTGCTAGTCATAAGGGCAATAGAAAAATTACCTCGATGAGCCATCATACTTGTTGCTTGAGGTTGACTGGTGGATTGTAAAGAGATTGTGGCCAATCATTTTCTGTAGCATCTCTATTTGTTCTTTGCTAAATCCACCTGTTTCACTTGATGTTTTCTCCTCAACTGATGAAACAGCATTGGCACGACTTTCTTTATCTCGGTTTGACTTGTTTGGCTTCTAATCAGCATGTTTTCCATGGATCTTCCAGCAAGTTTCCTTTGAATGTCCTAGCATGCGACAATGTTCGCACCAAGGCCTTCCTCGTTGTTGTCGATTTTCATTGGTCTTGAAGTTGGTTCCTCGAACTGTAAGTGCAAAACCATCAAATAGTGGACTATTCGCTACCACATCTTGAGATCCCATCATCACTTTTCTTCCTACTTTCTTCACGTCGAACCTCCAAAAACACTTCTCTAAGGCTTGGTAGTGGTTTGGTGCCCATAATCCGTCCCCTAACTTCATCTAACTCCTTGTTGAGTCCCAATAAAAATTTGAAGATCCTTTTTTGCTCCACAATTTTCTTGTAAGTGGCTGCATCATCTGCACACTTCCAAGTATAAGTGTCAAACATATCAAGTTACTGCCAGTAACGTGTTAGGGTAGTTGAAATATTGTTTGACTGAGAGATTCTCTTGGCGAAAATCATGCAAGATGGCCTCAATTTGGAACAGTTCTGCTGTATTTTCAGAACTAGAATATGTCTCTTTTGCTGCATCCCAAATTTCTTTTGCTGTGCAATAGAGAAGAAAGTTTTCACCTATGTTATTGTTTATGGAATTTATTAATCAAGACATGATCATATGGTTGTCACTCTTCTACTGCCTAAATTTTGGATCTGCTTTATCTGGAATTTCAATTTTTTTAGTGAGATATTCGTCCTTACCTTTTCTAGAAATAAACATCAACACGGACTGAAACCTTTAAAGGTAATTTTGTCCATTTAACTTATGACTAGTAATCAGAATTGATCCGAAATCCGTGTTGACATGAGCAGCAATCGTTGTTCCTTCAAATTTTGAAGTGACCTCAAAAGAGGAGGTTTAAAAAGCTGCTCCAAATTTTGTCACGGTGAATGAAATTGGAGGAATTAAAATGAAGAATGAATTTCACAGATTTAGGTTTTCAGAGACGAATTGGAATGGAGGCTCTGGTACCATGTGAAATTTCAAAGAGAAGAAATTATTCTTCTTATTTTTTAGATGAATAACAAGAGATACATATACCAAAGAGACTGTCATTCCAGTCCACAAAAGCAGGAAAGAATCCTTACAAATAAGGAATTCCACTAAAATAAGAAACTAATTAAATGAGAATTAGTCAATGACCAAATCTCTTTATTAGGAAACAAATCACTAAATTAAAATATATATGGTAATTTCACAAACTTTGTAAGCACTTTCTACCAGCTAATTCAAATAAAGTAGTAGCCACATTTGATGGTAATGACATCAATACCACTTGGAAAGTGTTTTTTTCTTTCGTTTATTTTATGTTATTCTTTCTCTGTCTGGTGCCTATTTTTTGGGCAGGCTACTTTGAGCTCCAAACCGATTGCAAACTTTTCCCTCAACGCATTAAGAGAAAAGATAGAAGTTTCTTGATCTGTTCTAATGTGAGGCATGGACCACGGTGGTGGTTCTACTTAGTTGCTTGAAGGTTAACCTGCCAAAGGTCTCAACATCATATATTTAAATTTGTATGTTTAGTGATTAAGCATTCCACATTGAGCTGCCATTTATTGAACAAGCGGGGCAGGAATAATTACTATCTAAAAAATTATTAAATTGGATGGTTGATACACTCTACTCAGTATTCTGATAGTTGAAATTGATTGCACATTTAATTATGTGTATATTTACTTATGAATATGTACACTTATTGTGCTCAATATAATATTTATTAACTTGTGCACGAAAGTAGACATTTTTTTTTTCCAAAACATTTATGACTTCAAACCTAATCAATTAACCGGTGGTTTCTGATTATGATCTATAAAAGCTGAAAAAATTTTATACCCTGAATAGCTCAGCTCAAATAAGTCGGCAACATTTTTGGCTTCTAGGGAGAAAATTAAGCACATCCAACGACTATTGAAAACATACAACTATGATTCACGAACGTCAACTGCAACATCACCTTCATGCAATTGAAAACCATTGCAGAGAGGAAGCATAAACTAGAAAAGGCCTAAGAATATATTGTAGATATCAAATTTTGATACACTATTTATTTTCAAATATTAGAAAAGCGTGTTTGCATTTTTTCGAATAAATTTTAATTTTTCAATAATTTGGGGGTAAAATAGTAATTTTATCTGTAAATATTTTTCTATCAGCTTTTGGAGATTTTAAATTCATATTTTTACTTTTATATGAATTTGTTAATTTCTTATGATTTTACTAAATTTAATTGATTTTCTTTATATTTTTACCAACATAAAGGCAAAATAGTAATTTCACCTCGCGAGTACCATTTTTCCTCATTTTAAATTTTAAATTCATTTTTCTAATTCTTTAAGCATGTTTCTAAATTTTTTTATTTTTTCAAAGACGATTACTATTTTTTTGTGAATTTTTATTACCCAATGACAAAATCGTAATTTTACAAATTAAATTCATTTTTCACCAATTTTAAGTCAAAAATGCATTTTCTAATATTTTAAGCTTATTTGTAATTTTTGGTAATTTTCTGAGGATAATAGTTATTTTTCTGTGAATTTTTCTTGTCCAAGGGTAAAATCATCATTTTACAGTTTAAGTTCATTTTTCACCAATTTTGAGTCAAAAAAGTATTTTCTAGTGTTTTAAGTTTATTTTTAATTTTTGGTAATTTTTCAAAATCAATAGCTATTTTTTTGTAAATTTTATTGTATAAGGGTAAAGTCGTCATTTTACAACTTAAATTGATTTTTTGTCAAATTTTGAATCAAAAAGGTATTTTCTAATGTTTTAAGCTTACTTTTTATTTCTTAATAATTTTTTTGAGGCCAATATCTATTTTTTGTATATTTTCGTTGTTTAGAGACAAAATCGTCATTTTACACCCCGAGCGCATTTTTATCAGTTTTGAGCTCTAATATTTATTTTGAAATCTATTGTGAATTCTTTTTGAAAAATTTGAGATCGCTGTCATACTCCTTGTATTAATTCTTAATTTTAGGGTTAAAAAAATATTTTTTTAAATAAAATTAACATTTTTAATACCAATGGTGTTTTCGTTATTTTATAACATTCTTAACCAACAAGACAAGTGACCTATAAATACCCTTTTTAATTAGCAGAAAAAAAAGAGAAAAATTTAGAAACCCTACAAACACTTTACTTTTTGTGATTGAATATCAAAACACACACTATTCACCTAAAAACACACACTTGCCGTCATCCCTATTTTTCATCAACTGTTCATCGCCTCTGAAGTTTCTAACCACTGTTCATTTTCATATCAGTTTCAAGCCTAAAAAGAGTAATTTTTTAGTAATTTCTTTTTGTTTTTGATCCATTTTTTCTCATTTGTCTGGGTAAATCTGATTATGTGTTTAATTATGTATTTATTTGTTTGAAACTTTGATTTAGATTGTTCTTGGATTTTTCTTTTGTTATTTTGTTTTGTTTTCTTTGATTCTCGCCTGTTTTCCTTTCTGTTTTCTTAATCTTTGCTTTCTAATATTCTGGATTTGAAAATTTCTTCAATAATTTCATCACCATCACAAATCAACGCCTGCAAACTCAATTTTAGACCTGTACCACCAGCAAAACCGTCATCCTCCTTTGTCATTAACAACCTACAAAACCAAGCCAACACACAGATCCCCAATCACCTATCACATGCAACCACAATTAATAAACCCAGAAGTCCACTTCTTACCTGCAAAAGAACAACAGAAAATTATCATCAACACACATAATCAATTACATATACACACGCAAAACCCAAGTTCAAAAGTACAAATCAGTTCATCATCAACAGCCATTCTCTAATTCACCAGTTCAACGAATACAACTCACTGCCCCAACTCACATACGGCCCAATCACCACACTCATCCACCCAATTCCACAGTCCTAACCACCAATACAGCCCCAAACCACCATCAGCAACACCCAAAATCAACCCCCCAGCGGCCCCAAATCCAATGCCCAAACACCACCTGCAAAATAATCAAACAAAGCCATTTTTCAACCACCAAATAACCAGAGAATCCACCAATCAAACCACCACAAATTATCAAATTTATCCAGAATTTCTACAGTAATCTCAATCATTCAAATCCCGCAAACCAGTCCTCCTCCTATTCCCCTACGCTCACCCCTTATCACTGAAATCCCTCTTTGCCACTACGCACCGTTGCAGTGAATAGACATGATAGAGCCGAGGGAAGAAAACACAAAAAAATGAAGGGAAAACAGAAATAGAAACTGCACGAGAAAGAAAGATGGAACAAAAAGTGCTGGGGGAAGAGAAAGAGAAAGAGAAAGAACAAGCAAGCGAGAGAGAGAGCGAAAGAGAGAGAGAGGGAACGAATATGAAAGAGAATAGAGAAATCGAGATGGAGAGCAGGGGAAGAGCAAAGCAGAGAGTGAACGAGAGAGAATCAGAGGGAAGAGAGAAAGAAAGCTGAAGAATTAAAGGACAACGAGAAAATAGAGAAGGAAACAACGAGAAGAGAAAGAGAAAGAAGAGAGAAAGAGAGTAATCGAGAGAGAAATGGAAAGAAATTGGGGAAAGATGGAGAGAAACCGAGAGAAATAGATAGAAGTTTGAATTTCATCTGGAAGAAAAGAGAACAGGGGAGGGAGGATGAAACAGAAATGAAAAATGGAACAGAGACTGAGAGAGATGAACAGGAGAGAAAAAAATGAAAATTTGGGGGAATGTAGTTAAAAAAAAAAGAGGGGGGGATTTTTTATTGTTTCTTTTAATTTGGCTCTAATTCATCCAGATTTTTGTTGATTTATCAATTTTGGAATGGCCCCTCTTTTGTTTATTCTTTATTAACTGCTTAATTAGATAATTTGGTTCATTAGTTTAGTGTTATTTTAGTTAATATTTTGTCTTTTGAATTATTTTATAATAGGCAAGTATTTTAATTAAGATTCCTGTTTTGCTACATATTTTCAATTGGCCCCGAAATTGTTATATGGCATGCAATTAGATCCTCATAATTTTTTTATTGACCCCTCTTACTTTTAGTTTTTTCCAATTAAGTCTTGATTAATTATAATTAAGTTCTAGTGGCTACCAGAAATTATATTTTGTCCCCCCGTAGTAACTTTAATTTGTGCAATTACACCCCTTAGACTTACAAGAATTCTCAACATTTAACCCTTAAATTTTATAAAATTTTATTTTAGTCCTTTTTGTTGCTAGATTTTGCATTTTTTTTTACCCCAATTTGTCAGTGCTTAAATATTTTACTGTTTTTATTCGCTTATATTATGATACGTTGACTTGTGTGTTCAGTTTTTAAGTTTTGATACCGGGTCTCCAAAGAGGTATCCTCGATTTCTTGTTACTTTTCTCTTTATGTGCTCCAATGTGATTTTCTGCATTACTTTATTATTATTTGTTTATTTTTTATTATTTTTATTTTTATTTTATATACTTTTTGTGTATTTACGTATGTAATTTATTTAATTTTGAATTTTTATTATTATTTTGAGAAAATATAATATTTTGTATTTAATTAGTTAACATAATAGTTAGATTATTTTCCTCATATTTTAGCAAAAATTGTGTAATTGGATAGAAAGGGTAATAAATATGGCATTTTTTATTTTCTCCCTAAAAATTGTAATTAAACTCCCCAATGTAATAGTTAGGGCCTATTTATTTTTATGTGCTCATGTGCTTGTATGTTTTATCGCTTTCTTTAGAATCTTAGCATCTAGATATCATGCTTACGTGTTAAGTGCTGTTACTTGACCTTACATGTCTTTATACGTTTAATTTGCTCTTAACTCATGTTTTACTATTTAATTCATATTTTATGTTATTCCGTGCCCACACTAGTTTAACGTTAGTTGTGGTTTTCTCATCTTCTCCCTAGTCCAATTTCAGTGAGAATCACTATAAAGGGTTAGTTCAACGCTAGACTCTTAGGGCATATTAGTGTTAGGTGCATTCGTGTGCATTTTTACATCACACTTCACATATTTTTAGTTTTCTTTCCATTTTGCATGATTTTTATTATTATTACTATTATTTATTTATTTTTGACATATCTTCAAATGCATGATATCTAGATTGCATTTCACTTAAACTTTAGAACATTTACATGATTCGACTAGAAATAGTCGTCTACTCACGTGGGAAGCGGTGGCGTACAAGGCTGTTCCTCCTTCCGTGAGTAGAAACATTCAGTCACGAGTTATTAGTCCCCATGTACCCGTCATGTTGCATACCTACATTCTTTCTTCACTTACTACATACTATTAGTTTCTTTTCTTTTCGCATCACATTTTGCATTAAACTCGTGACTCCCTCGAGGTCCTCACCTAGGGTTTCGCAACTAATGCGATAATTTCAGCCAAACCTCGACGAAATATACCGACCCTTCCGATATTCGTATTTAAACTTAGAATTTGCATTCATATAGATACATCCGAACGCGATAAAATCTAAGATTAATTTAGAAAATTTTGATTAAATCTCGCAACTAGCATCGGCTAGGTAGAAAAGGGTGCCTTAGGCGCAAGCCTTTACCTTCCCTTTCTTCAAATGTGATTCCTGAACATTTTTCTCTCATTTTTCGTAAACCGGAGTCGAAAAAGGGTTTTAAAATATTTTTTAAAATTTTTATTTTTGTTTCGTTTTGTTAAACAATTTTTCGGGTGACTTTGGTACACCCTAACTCATAACCAAGTGGCGACGCTATTTTTTTTTTAAATAAAACCCTTTTTCAAAAATTATTTGGCCAAATTTATCGCACTTTTTGTCCCGGCCTTTTATTCTTTTAAAATACCATTTTTCTTAAAATACACTTTTTTATTAAAATTTGATTTTTCTCACACATGTACGATTTTTTCCAAAAACCTTTATTTTCGAAAGGGTCACCAAGTCTGGACCATCTTTTCGAGACGCGACAATCAACAACCCCACTAGTACCCTTTTTACTTACGATTTTCTCGGATGCGACACGTATTGCGAAGAACATTACAATAAACTAATATCTCTTTTCGTGGGACCTTGCTATTTTCTGCAAGATGCTGCTTCCCTTTCTCAGGCAATAATCAATGCTTAATGGAACAAGGGGTGCCTGTGACTTCCCATAGGAGTTCCAGCACAAGGCATCCCGAAATCCTCCAATTCCAAGAGATGGTTGTAAGTCAATTGCACTCAAATAAACATCGCTGCGCGAAATTGAATTACTGCAAGCTAAAAGAAGGGGCTGAGCTGAATAAGTTCCAACTATTTGATCAAATTTGACTCCAAATATTGCCACTGCCTCTGTTTCATTCTTGCAGATATGCTTATCAGAGTTGTACTGATCAATCATCACTGGGACCTTAACATCAGAGACTTGAATGTTGGAAAATAACAGTCTTCGCTACTCCAAGACCACCCTGACAGATAAAATTGTGAAAAGCAGAAAAGTAAATTTAAAGAATAAATATACACACTCAAAAAGGTAAATCTCTATTGAAATTTGTCCATCTCTAACTTTACGAAGGCCATTACAATGCTATCAAAGATTTGGTAGCCTTTCTGCAGGCCCTCTGTCACCAAGTCTCTAATGGGTAGAAACCGTTTAATTGCACCCTCTTATCTATCCCCAAAAACAAAGAAATAAACAAAAGACCTTACAAGCAGCCTCCAATGCAAATTTTGTCGTAGCAACAGAAGAAGTAGATCAATGAACCAAATAGTCTGACTGGTTCATTTTGCACTGCCTAACGTTTCTCAATCAGGTCCCTGCTCTAGAATTGCTAGTTTTTGCTACACTAAATAACGTAAACTCTAATACAACCCTGTACACCTTCATCTTGCCATTGTAAATGCATATACTATTGCCTGTTGTTTGTACAAACGCGTTGATTAACATGTACATAATATAGTTTCAATCATATAAAATTAAAATGGTTCGATTTGAACTGTGTATCTTGTACTACAAAACACGATAAGTGGAACGAGTGTTGTTTTTACCACTTGAGTTATTCTCGTAAGTATCAATCAAGTGCAAACCCTTATAAAGCCAAATAAATAAATAGAATATGTAGTAATTGATGGAGTGGAAATGTGAGGTTTCCCAACAATTAAATTGACAGAAAAAATTTGCCTAGGAAAAAAGGCAAACTGGTAATTTTATTTTCAAATTAATCAACAATTGAGTAGTAGTAGAAAGGGGAGAGATAAGCAACACAAAAGAGAAGGGGAAATTGAGGTAGGGAAACATGTGGTT
>JAMWEH010001451.1:0-22999 GCA_024721245.1 Mitragyna speciosa | reverse complement strand
GATTCATCTGAATCTATGACATACTACTGCAATTATATCAATGTACAAGGACTAAAGTTACACATATTACCGCTAGATGGGAGAAGAGATCAACTTCCCTTGGGACCTTCAAAGGTACTGTAACATCTGTGTTACCAATCAGTTAGAATGAGAATTTTGAAAGGCAGATTAAATACTATATTGATGCATTCATTGTTGAATTACCTCCAGGTGCATCATTACTGCTATCATTAAGTAAGGCTGTGAAACTTGAAGGTATATTTCTATCAGTGCTTCTGTTGTCAGCAGGAGATATTCCCTCAAAGACTGCAACCTCCACACCATGTCGAACAGATGGTTGCACTACTGGATTACCATTGGTGGCTAGACAATTCAGATTCAATTCAACAGCCGCACTGCAATGACAACTATTAAGCATCAGCAGTAATTTTATCTTCTTCTATTAATTGTTTCCTTAGTTATGCGTTCGATCATTTATTTTTTGTTCCACTTAATCCCCTCCTAAACTTTTCCTTCTTCTTTCAGGACGGGTTGCAGGATATATTTAAGCTACTCTACTTTCTGAATAAAATATATTTTTCTTACACATGATGCATTTCATCTAACTGAATGAGCTCATTTGCTGGTTGAATTCCTGATAGAACATCAGTAATTGGTGCCTCAGTGGTCTCCACATCTTTTAAGCTCTCCTGCAAAATCAAGTATACATCTCTGTCACGTGACCAAGCAAACTCACAAAGAAGAAGAAAACAATACAGAATTCGCTTGACTGCCTTTCTACCTTCAATGTATCTAAGAAAGATTGTGACTGCGATGAGTTCAAGAAACGCACGGCAAACTTTTGAATCTGCAATTCACCAAGACATTAATAAGGAACAGAATAAATAACAATAAAATCTCAGCACGTAAGTTAAATGAAATGTAAATTTCATAATCATATTTGAACTGAATGTTTAAACTCCAAAAATTAATTTCTTAAGAACCATGAAGTTGACAGTTACGTGCAATTTTTACACAAATAGGAACTATAGAAATGAAGTTCGGGTAATCACCTTATGTGCCAAGATTTATAGAAAGTAAACAGCCCAGTTGTACTAGATAGGAAATTACACATATGATGGTTTGAATAAACTGATGTCTGTTGTCACATGACTTTCAGCTCCTCATCAGGCTCACAAAACCCACTCAAGCCTTCTCTTTCTGAAGGGCACCAGACAACAATAGATTATCCCAGTCTAGAACTGAAGCTGCATGATTTTACTAGTTCACACAAAAAGTAGATAATTCTTGCCCACCCTTGGATATAAGTGGAACTGACTTCAGTTTAATCAAGACCAGAAATAAACCAATTCTCTATTGCTCAAAAAGAATCTAGGATGACTTAACTTCTGAAAGGTTAAAAATGTACAGTTGTTAAGCAGGAAATATAGGCCAATTCATTTTTATTGGACCAGAGCAGGAAATTGTCACAGATATTCACCTTTCAAAATTCCCGCAAAAAGTAAACGTGGTACTGTAAAAGGATGAAATAAGAGGAAATAGGTGAAGTAAAGGTGAAGCATGCTTAAAGGCAGACATAGCCGGAGTTCAAGAGTGTTCAGTCATCAAATGTGCAAAAGCAGCTTTACTGCTACAGAACATTTTGATAATGCAAGCACCCATGAGGTTGACAAATATTATTTACTCAAGAGGCAAAATGCACCAAAGCATTAAGGCATTTTATAGCTTGCTTTAGAAGTAGAAAGTTTTCCCATATTTGAAGTTTCAGAATGATAGCCAAATGACAAGACAAATGAGAAAATACCAGGATTCCTTATGAATCTGGTGGTAGAAGTAAAGCTTATTGTTTAGCTCCCTTTTTGCTTCATTTGTTTCTGAATTCAAGAGACACCTGCATGATATCTTTCATTCTGTACTGCTAAAGGATGCAGTGGAGGAAATGATGATTTATGAAAGAAGTTATTATAGTGGTACAAATTTGATCTTGGAAAACCATTTTCATAAAAATGTTTGGTAGACAACATAAACCTGTTAATTGAAGGGCTTGAACTCGTCAGATAATGCTTTTGCATTGTATAGTTTTATAATAAGAAATCTGACCATGCCGTAAATATCATTTAGGAAAGCAAGAAAACCATCCAATCATTGGTTGTAATCAAATGAGAGTTTGAAAGCCTTACCTCGCCCAATGAGTCTTTGTAGCTTGCAAATACCACTCTGCTACCTACTGGAGGAGATTGGGATACACATGACATCTGTGGCCAAGAGAAGTGCAGCTTGGAAATGAAGTGTTCTTCCTGCAACATGTTCAAACGACATTAGAAGATTATTTAATCATCTAACAAATGATGAAATTAAAGAAGAGATGGAATAACAGGTACATATACTGACGCATTCTGCTCTTTATTCTCATATCTACATGAATAAGAAGTATTGTTAGCATAATATGGACTACTAAATTCCGGTTAAAAGTATCTAAAGCATTGACTAAAAGACTCCTTAGAAACATCACCCCCATATCTAACACAATAATCAGCCGGGTAACAAGATGGAAAACTTTTTCAGACATTAGCTCAAACAGACAATGACTATAGTAAATGCTGACTAGAACAAAAGAAAGAAATGATCTTCAGGCTAAGGAACCTAGTCCAAAAATTTATATGAAAATAAGCCATGTCATTAGTAGAATTTACAAATTTATTATTTCTTAAAAAGCAATATCTCTACAAGGCAATGAGACACTTGATTAGCTTTTCAGATGGTGAACCATATTATTAGTGAAATTTGAAACCATTCAGCAAAGAAATTTATGATGCACAGAAGGAAGGGAGCAACAAAGAATTTGCACTTAGCACTTATCAGATCAAGTTGAATAACTTCTGTCAGAATGGCCCAAATTGCAGCAAGGTTCAAACTTCAGAAGTAGACTAGTAAAAAGTAGGGGAAAAATGAAAAGAAGTAGAAACCAGCTTCTCCTTGAACATTATCTCTTGCTAATTAAAGGTCCAAGATTTCACGTTTTAGCATAATAAACTTGAACCTATATATAACCCAATGATAGACAGAATATGGTCGTCTCAAGGACAGAATTCACATCTGTAGCAAGCATACATCTGTACCCTATAACCTGAAACAACTAATGGTCTATATACTTGCATTCTAAACACCCACAAATTCGTATGTATAATAAAAGAAACCCGGTTAAATAGAATGCAGTACATGGTTGCATCACCAAATATAGCTTAACATTTAGGAAGAACTACATACTGTAGACTTGCATTTGCATATAATTAATAAGGGTTTCCTCGAAATTCCTCCACATTTCCCCTCATAAACCGTACTATTGGCGCTCAAATTTTAAAAAAATACCAACAAAAAAAAAAGATGACCTTTTAATGAAATTTAAAAACTTGAAAGTCCACAGGCATACAATATAGACATATACAAACAGTAACCCGCACATGGGCATCAGAAACAGAGGCCTATAACCCAACAAAAATTAAAGGAAAAGAAACCCTTTAAAAAATCAAGAAAAAGCGCTATCAAAAGCCAACTAATCCTCCTCCTCCTTTCCTCTTGTAACGGTCTCCACTAGGCTTAACAAAATCACAATGAGAAACCCATTTAACAAAGGCATAAAAATGGCAAATAACTCAAACAAATTCCAAGAAACAGGAATAGAATGGGGAAAAAAGCAAAATGGTTGGTTTTACTAACATGGATTCTTCCAGCGAGGGAGATGAGGAGGACGAGTGGAGATTGAGAAGTATAGCTGAAAAGGAAAAGGGAAGCTGTAGAGGAAGTAGAAGAAGAAAGCCAGTTTCCTCCTCCTCTATTGACCACACTTCGCTTCTGCCTCTTAGGAGGACGGATGAGGGGGTCGACGTGAGAGTGAGCATTAGAACTACCCTTTTGCTGCAATGATTGAAAATGGTGGTTTGAGGTAGTTTTGTAGTTGAAAAAAACTGCATACTCTATTTGGAAATGCTGCTTCACAACAAGCGCTTGTTCTCGTTCTTGTTCTTGTTGTTGGTTTTCTTGAAGGTTTATAATCACTGGGGCAGAAGAAGGGATGGTTGCATCCATGAATTTGTTCCTATTAATTTGGTTCTTGTTTTTCTACTCAGTATGTGTCAGTACGCACGAACAGGGTAATTGTGTAGGCCGAACAGGGAAATCATGTGTGAGTGATTGTGACTGCAATTGCCTGCTGAAACAGCAAAGCAAACAGGGAGGAAAGTTGGAAGTCCCACAGTTACCAAAAAAAATAAAAATAAAAGTGATGTTCCTGTGGAAAGAAGACTCTAATACAAGGATAAAAGAAAAGATGAGTATTTGAGAATGGTACACGATAACATTCGACCAATTTTTTTTTTTGGTCTGACCATCCGGTATCTGGGGTTACCCCCGACTAATCCGGATTCGGCCCGGGGTGCGCCCGCAGAGTTTGACTCTTACTCGGGGTGAAGGCCTGGCCCCTGGCTGTTTATCACGGCGCTTACAACGAGAATCGAACCGAGGACCTCGTATAGCATTCACAAGCCGCTTACCACTTGTGCCCAGCCAAGGGGTTCATTCGACCAATTGAGTTAGGAGGAGAATTTTTTTTAAGCAAATATTTAGGTAGACTCATCTTCGGACTTACCTCACCATGTAACTGTGTTAGGTAAAAAAAAAAATTTTAACGAATATTTAAGTAGACGCATCTAAGTTTACTTATAGACCATGTGATAAATTTAACATTAAGTGTACTTAATATTTTTTATTATTTTATGGGAGCGATATGTTTGTAGGAAAAAGATCGAAAGGAATGTAACAATATTTAGAACTTAAATGTGCCAACTGGTTTTTGGTGGACATGCTTGATATTAAATGGGTATATAATACTAAACCGATAGTTGAGGGCAATTACTAGTTTTTTTTGGAGCAGAGTAGAAGTATATCCCATTTCGAATTACTTGACTTCTTCGCCTAAATGACCTCCTTAAACGCAAAGATCTCGCTTAATGGTGATAAATATCAGTGAGCTGCCCACGGGGTTGGTAAATAAGTTTGTGCGTGTCATTCGGCTGGCATTTTACTATTTTCAATTCTTCAATTATAACACAGATAAATTCTATTCTCTCTCATTTCTTTAGTTCAGGAAGGATTAGCATCTTGAAAAGCCTGATTTTTTAGTTGAGAATGAATCTTCAACTTCTTGGTTTCTTAAGCAAGCGATGGACATGCCTACAAGGTAATGTAGGCTATAATCTTTATCCCCTTTATACTCATTTTTGCAAGAATAAGTCACCTTAAAAGTCAACCTGCTTGTGTCCATAGCTACAGACAATGGTAGGGCCAGCAAACAAGAAGCATTGTACAAACTTCTGACCCTAACATGACCTAAACACCCTTCTAGTCACCATGCCGTGACAATTGGATAGGCTGATCGACTGAGGCCTCACTACACAAGTGATTCAGGTACCTGATTAAAGTTATCCAGGTTTCCAGTTTTTGATCTGCTAAACGGAATAAATCCCGACACACTCTCTTGATTTCATCTAGACCGTCTAGATGCATTTCAGTTTCCTCAGGTACAAATTTTTCATCCTCGCAGCTCCGTGCTTATTATTTGCCTCTTCTACTATACTCTGCAGGGCCTGTACTTCTAGCCTTCCCGGACTTCCTGAGCATAATCATTTAGGGTGGGATGCTTTCTCTTACGTTCTCATAGAAGAGCAAAGACAACCTGATCGCGGTATGAATAGTCAGCTCTGCGTTGCAGTGGTACACATTCTCGAGAGGGTTCCCCAGGCTCCTCCTGTAGCAAACATTGGCTTATTGGTTGAACTCCTACACCAATTTTGTCACGGTCCGCACTTGTTTCCGTCACCGACATGGCCTACGTGACCAGCACCTGCGCTGCCACAGCAAGGGTCAGCCTATCCCACCCAGTTTCCTAGCATTTGGGTCCCAGACACAAGTGTCCAGCGAAAGCAAAACAATTCAAGGGACAGCAAATGATGTTGGCAACGATTGCACTTGGGCTAAGTACTAAAGGTACCGGGCACATAGTCACTCACCCAACCTCGTTCTTAATGTTGGGACGAACAGGAAACAATAAAAACAAGAGGCACTTTGAAGAGGTTTGCATTTATTCGGACTAGCAGATCAGAATTTGGAAAACCTGAACAACTTTAATCGAGTACCTGAGTCACTTCCGTATGCAGAGACCACCAGATAAACAATACTGCATATCCATAAGGAAATGTAATAACAAAGCTTTCTGATGGGAAATGGCACTTCCAGTGCCTTCTTGGACTTTCCCAGTGATTAGAAAATTGCAGCTCCACTTACACTTATTTGCCCTTACCAGATGGATAGAAAAACTCCATATTCCTCCGTCTTTCCAATGTGCTACTTGAAACTCTTTGCTGGCAGTGGCGTTAAGAGTGAAGCGAGTAATCAGCATTATTTTCTTATTATAAACCTGCCAGTTTGCACCATCTGTAATCAGCCAGCCAATATCATGCATGTAGGATAAAACCTGCCAAAGAAGATAACAAAAGATCAGATTCATTTGAATTCTTGAATTATGAATTTTTTTACTCATTGAGTAACTTATGTTTCATTGGAAAAATGACTAAGAGGTTAATGGGGCTGTGTGTGGTTCAATATTTTTTATAAGGGTACCTTTTTCGCATGCTGTCTTACCTAAAACATTTCCTTAGGCATGCAGATCCACTCGTTTCTGTTATGGATTAATGAAATTAGCTTCCACCAACTACCAACATGTCGTGAAATATTTCATGATACACGAGCTTCCATTTCAATGATTCATACCAAGAAACCAGCTAATGCCAGGAATTTTCCCTTTCGGGTCTCCTGTATCAGCCCTCAACTTTTGGACATCTTCCCACCTCCCTTCACCAGCACATATATTTGATAGCATAACCTTATAACTGCTTTTTCCTGGTTTAGTTTTAAAGAGGTACTCAGCCACAAGATCTGCTAATTCATAATCTTCATGAGTGTCACAGCATGTCAAAACTGCACCCCAAATGCCAGAATCAGCCGGCTGTGGTAAGGATTGGGCAAGTTCATAAGCCTCTTTCAGTTCTCCAGCCATCCCTAGAAGCTTGACCATATGAACATAATGCTCAGTCTCAGCTAAAATGCCAAACTCATCTTTCATTCTTCTAAAATATTCTATACCAGCATCAACAAGACCAGCATGACAGCATGCACCAAGCAGAGCAGCGAAAGTTGTTCCATCTGGTCTGAAGCCTTCCAGCAGTACCTCCTCAAACATCTGAAATGCCTCAGGTGCAAGTCCATATAAACCAAGACTGGAAATTACTGAATTGTATATAATAATATTCCTTTTAGGCATGCTCTTAAAAATCTGAATCCCCAACTCCAGGAATCCAGACTTAGCATACATGTCAATCAACGAAGAGGACACCATAACATCCAAGTCACATCCATGTCGAATAGCATAACCATGGATCTCACAGCCAGGCTGTATTATCGCCAATTCAGCACAGGCTGCCAATACACTTGCAATCAATATAGGATCAGGCTTTCCGCCTTCCATATTCATTTTTGTGAAAAAATCCAAGGCCGATATATGCTGCTCTGTCTGAGAAAAACCTGTTATCAGCGCAGACCAAGTAACCAAATCAGGTTGCGACAAACTGCAGAAAAGTTTACATGCAGAATCCATAATCTTAAGCCTAGAATACATACTAACAAGCACACTATTTACATGATCATTCGAATCAAAACCACATTTCAAACAATAACCCTGAATTGATTCTCCAATTCTGACCAGAGCAGGATCTGTTAAACCCAAGATCAATCCAACCATTGTATACCCATCAGGACTCTTCCCCATTATTCTCATCCTATTGAACAATGCTAACCCCTCAATCCAATTCCCAGAAGACCCATAACCTGAAATCATAGAGTTCCACAACACTAAATCTGGCTCAAGAATCCCATAGAATATTCTATTTGCTTCATCAGGACGGCCTAATTTTGAATAAGCACTGACAAGTGCACTACTACAAATTGCGTCCAATCCAAAGCCTGAAACAACCACTATACCATGCACAATTCTCAAACCACTTATATCAACCTTTTCAGAAAACGCTCGCAGAAGACAAGCAAAGGTGAAGCTATCAGGCTTTGTTTCCGTGCTAAGCATGCGCGTAAACAACCTAAATGCATCTGAAAACAAGTGGGATTTTGCATAAGCTCGTATAATGGAGTTCCAGAGGTAAATGCTCCTTTGGGGAGTTTTATCAAACAGTTGGTGAGCTGAGATCAAGTCGTCATTTATGGCATAGAATCTAGTGAGCCTAGTTGCATAAAATGGGTCGTTTGAGAGGCGAGTCTTGATTATAAAAGCATGCAAACTTTTGGTTTTTGAGAGGGTTTGATGCGGTTTTGAGAGTTCAGAAAGAAGTGCACGAAATGGGATTAACATTAGTCCATCTATATGGGCTCTGCTAGTCAATGTTGATGACACCCTCATACTATAGGCCCCGCATATTTAGTAAATAAACATCGCAAAACGAGAAAAATAGGATGGGAAAAATCGCACTGGAGTTAATACTTCAGAGAAACTTGGTAAAACATCAAATTTGTTATTGGAGACTATTAAACCGTTGAATAATGTATCGAAGTTGTTATGTTTGGGTCTTTTGGCATTTTTTATCGCAGTATATATGGTTTGTTTTCTCTATTAACGAAGTTTGTTGATAGTATCATCTAGTGATTGTCTACTTTTCGGCAGAGTTATTGCCGAAGGTGGATTAGTGGCTTTAGTGATCAATGTCTATTGTTATTTTCTTGGTGTTATGGGTTTTATTGCCTATATATTGGTTTTATGGGTTTTATTGCAGAAAAAGAAGCTGCATTTGTTGTGTTTATTTGTCTTCGTAGAGACCCACTTTGACCGAGCTTCACGCCGAGTGAGTATTGTGTGCACCACGCGCGCCACGTGGCGTGTCACGTGGTGCACTAGAACCAATCACATATCGCCAAATAATACAAGGTATGACCCACCATTGCCACATAGCGATAAATTATTAGTTCTAATACACCACGTGACAATATACGTGGTGTATTGTATACTTTTTCCGCTTCATGCCAGCTCGGCATAAATTTCCACCTCAGCATATTTGACTTCGAAAGATGATTGTTTTCTCTTCGGATCAGCGTGTCGGCACCCAACCTTCTGTGTCTGCTGCTGCCGAGCGTCTGGAGATACATGATAAGTCTAACATGACCGACTCACTGACCTATATGGTCCAGGCTATCAACCTGTGACTCATCTTTTCATGATTTTGACTTGCTTCATACCTCATATATATATATATATATATATATATATATATATATACACACACACACACACACATACACACACATGTGTATGTATATATATCCTTCATTGTTCTCACAAGGAGGTATAAATAACTGCTCTCAAAAATCCTCTTAAACGGTCTCCCAAGAAAATTCTCTACTAACTTTGGCATTAGAGACACTGTGGGGGACTTGCCCCCAAGTGTTTCTAACATTTTTTGCTTTGTAAGCCGTCTAATTCAATCAAGCTTACGCTTATTGAACGAGTGATAATTCGAGGCACATCAATCTCTATTATACTTTCTCTGTAGAATTTAAAATAAACCAGTTAATAATTGTTATTACATGGTTGCAAGTTTGGTTTTGCTAATTAGGTGCATCAGATCCTAGTTTATGACTTTAGTATTAAGTAATTTCATGTCTAATTTGTGTCCGTTATTAAGCTCAACTTCAAGTTAACATTGAACTTTTGTTTCCATGTTAGCGAGTCATTTCTAATTTTCTTGTAAGTTTCATTTGTTTGTCTCTCGAGTCTATATAAATGCTAGTATTGCCGCGAGGAAATTCTTAAATGGACTAGAGTTGTAATATTAAAGAATATCACATAATTACAATGATGTATATTAATATAAGAAAGAGGTGTAAGAATGTTTATTTGACTTTTTCTTAGATCACAAAATACCTAGATGGAGCTGTAGATCAAATCCATGTAAAAATTTTTATACGGCTGCGTGTTTTGAATGTCACTTGTCAAGTTCAACAGGCTGACTCCAGTTTTTTGTTTCCGGCCAGTGAGTTAGTATCTAGAGCCATTCTCAGTTTGATTAATCTGTCTCTTGAGCTAATATGCAAGATTGAGAAATTTAAAAAAGGAAAAAATTATGATTCCCACTCAAAGGCTTTGCACCTTTTCAATTTGCGAGATTGAGAAATTAAAAAAAAAAAAAATTACGGTTGCCTCGCAAAAGCTTTGCACTGCTCCAATTTCTTTTTTGTCTGTGGGATTTGTTTATTTTTATTGTGGGTTTAATTCCTTACGTTTATTAAGTAAACTTAATGCTTTTTTTAAAAGTAAATTTAATGATGCTAATATGGTTTTCACTACTTTTTGCCTCTTCCCCTCAAATAGGTTTTTTTCAAGCCGAAACTTCCAATGTTTTTAACTTTGTGCCTCTTCCCCTCGAACGTTCTCCAAGCCGAACCTTCCAATGTTCTCTGAAAGTGGAGGGTTGCAATTACAGTGCATTTATTTGCCATTATTTCGATCACTTGGAGGGCACAATATCTTATTTCGTTCTTTCCTTTTTCAGCTGTCGTCAAATTGCCTAAACAGATTCAAATTTGCATATTCCAATGGGAATAAAATTCGACTTTTTAATGTGGTTTGACGTCATTTAGATTTGCAACTTTAAATAGGAATCTAGTTTTGAGTTTTGGAGTGGTTTTTTTGAGGGTTCAAAAAGAAGTGCAGTTAATCGGCCTTCTTGCGTTTTGCTTCCTTTGGCAGTAAAAATTATCTTTAATCTGAGTACCTGAGCTGATGTGTGACATGCTTATGATCAGATTCAGGCGGTTGCAAGAAGACGCATTCAAATCAAATGGTGCTACATCTCTATTTTTTTGGAAACAAAGTAGGGCTCGGTACTTGTCTTTTGAGGAATTAGTAACTATTCACATGCTTATTGCTCTATTAAGAGATAACCAATTACCATTTAGAAGAACGGCTTTTCTTCCTTCAGCACTGCACAATGCTATGTCTTCCTTCAGCACTGCACAATGCTATGTCTTCCCAACAAATATTTTCTTCTTCATGTGTCATTATGCATGGCAAACTAGTAAACTATTCACATGCTTCTCCATTAAGCCAACAATGAAAAGTGGAAGCTATAGAAATTCACTGTTTAGTTGAGAGGAGTTTAGCATATCCGCAATGCAGAACCTAGAAGTGGGAAGAAATGGCTTCGTTTCATTTTCCTGAAAACTTGGACCACAAGTAGAGGACAATGAAGCAAAAAACTACAAAAAGAACAACATGCTTAATATGATCTGATCCATTGCGAAGAATGCCCGGGTTCAATCTCCTCATGTAGTTTTTCAAGCCTGCCTGAGCGTCGGTTAATGTCTTTTGCTGCATTTCCAAGAGGAGAAAGTAAATTTCCAATATAAACATAATTGTTTCCTTTCTTTAGGACCTCAAAGAGAAAGACAATGAAAGTTTAATTACTGAGAAATGAGCAAAATTAGTGTGAAGATGAGCAAATGAAACATAGGTATGAACAGACAATGTTATAAGAACAAAGGTATTCTTTAATACAAGGCCATCAGTGAGTATTTAAAACGGAGTAAAATTGAAATCATTGCAATCAAGGCATCATTCTGAAAGCTTTCTGGAGAACTGGAGACCATATCCATAATATGCATCAGATTTGTCCACAAGACAATTTGGTAATTGGTTATGACCTATGTTTACTCATTCATCACTGCTTTTTGTCAAGAAATCCGGCAAAAACAGAAATATAAAAACAGTCCCATTAATAGAAGCATATAATTACGTGCACAATCTTCTTGTTAGCTACTTCAACTTCAATACGCATTGTTTTAGGGACCACTTTCGTTCAGCATACACATATCATTGTCCCCAGAAGTTTCTAATGCGACAATGCTGTGAATTTCTTCAAGAAGGTGCAATAAACTTTAATGATAGTAGATGCAACAATATGATTGTCAACAGTAAACTCTAGATGGTTACTGTCATTGCAGCAAAAACTGTTAAAAATACGATTATTCAAATGCAATACAGGGACAAAGCTTTCACCGTACATCAATACTAAATAAAGGTCTACCAAAATGCAATGATCAACGTTATCAATGTCTCTTAAGTTGATCTTGATATAAAATTCCACAAATTAGGTAGTCCCCTACAGTTATATCACTAAAATACCACGTTGGTTTAAAGAGGATGAAAAACCATACCATAACTAGTAATGTCCTCAAAAATTATCAAAAAGAGAAGAATTTTGAGATATAGAAAAGCACTTTGGTCGATTTCAATTTGTTTTACATTTTTTGTGTCTCAAATAGAAACAGAGACACAACACACAATACACACAACAGTCTTAGCATTGAAGTCTCTTAACAAGGAGGTAACTCTCATTTCAAGCAATCCCATAATATGTCAAAAACTTGTTTTGCTTTTGCTTGACAACCCCTTAAGCATGATTACTCTGTAAAATCTGGTTTGCATAAAAATTGACAGGCCATAGCAAAAGGTAGAAATGAGTCCTGATAAGATATTTTCTACTCCATGTTTCTTAACCTTCTATTTTTACCATAAATTTCCTATTTATGTTACAATCTTCATGTGAAATGTCAAAAACTACAGTTATTTATCATACCAAAGTTATTCCATAGCATCCATAATAAGTTAAGCATTATAAACTTTTTTTTTTTTTTCAAAAATCAGTCCAGTTTCATATATTTATGATATTTCAATCTTGACTATGATCAAAATGATTCACAATGACCTAGCTCAAACTAGCACCAAACTAGGCAACTTCACAATCCAGTATTATGGAATTTTTTTCTGGTTACCGAACAGGAAAGAATGGATTTTTTCGAACTCCAGGTTACATTCACCAAAATAAATAAAATAAAAATATAAAAAAATAAAAAGCAACAACGTTCTCCGTCCTCACAAAAACTAAGACCAAAATATGCTAATGCAATCCGTGGATCACTTTAGCATATTCCACACAATATGCAGAGTAAATGTAAAAATTGATTTGTCAATCTGTACAAACTCACAGAGGCAAACACAAAAAAGACTAACAGGTCACGTGGGTATGATCATTCAAATTTCCATCCAAAAATTCACTTGGCCTATAGCTAGGAGCATAGAAAAACTGAAACAGCAACATCCAATGTCACACAGATATTAATCCTTGAACAAAACCGAAAAACGAAAGTAACACTCCAATACTGTTCCACAAAATCTAGAAACATTCAACAGAAATGCAAATGTCCAAATCAGTAAATTAAACTAGACAGCATACCAGCTTGATGATGAAATTATTATGATATTTCACCTCAGCATCGCCTTCCTGCGAAACCTGCAACATATTCAACTAACCAGATGCGGAAAATGATAAACTAAAAACAGATATACAGAAAACTTGTAAAACTTATATGCCAGACTATTAATAATTCTAATGCTATCACATAATCAAATGATAAATAATTAAAACTTGATTTTATATATTCTTAATTATTTCAATTTTTTTAGAAATTATGTACCAAAAGCAGACATCCCAAAACACACGATTACTCATAAATCCACATTCCACAGTTATACGGTACATGGATACCTGTACGTGAAAATTTTGGAAACTAGAACTTTTAAGCAAAATAAATAACTAAAAGAAAGAAAAACTTACATGCTTGTGAAGATCAGTGAGACCAGCATTCAACACGCCTTTCTCTAAATCGTCCATCTGGACCTGTATTTCACCATAATCACTCTGAACTCCTGCTCGCCTCATGATTAGCCCCTCTCTTTTTCATCATTTTTCATTATACCAAAAAAAAATATGGGTTAAAAAATAAATTTATTACCCTTAATACCCAAAAAATAAAAATAATAATGATAACAAAATCCAGCAGTACTATTGCATTTCTAACGAAAATAAAAACAAAAAAAAAAAATCCAGTGGACAATTTCTAACATTTTAGCCTAATAACTAAGTTATTGTCATTAATAAAAAAGGATCAACAATTTCTTTTATTTATAATGTATGGGATTTTTAATACGGAGAAAGAAAATACCTGGCTCTGTACAGAGTGCCACCGCAGAAATCACAGCCGTCGGCTTGGTCGGAGTTGGAAGCCGCCATCGCAGCAATGAATGAGAGGTAAAATTGCAGGAAACTAAGCAGAACGATGAAAGCGTGGAGGAGAAGAAAACAATTCCAGAGCACCGAAGGAAGTTAAGCAAGGGGATGGAGTGAGCTGAGGCGAGAGGTTTTATAACGGGAGAGTAAACAATCAGGTAGAACAGGTCTACGAGTTGTCTGTATATCGGCTGAAATGAGCCTCATCATTTACCACTACATTTTTTTTTTTTTTTTTTTTTTTTTGGGTGCGTTTATAGGATAAGTATTTTTAGGGATGGTTGGAAGGGTTGGAGGAATTTTTTTTTTTCACATTTTTTTCTTCCTTTTGGATAGGCATAAGCAGAAGGAAGTTTAAGAGATTGTAGCTTCTAAACAAACATGTAATGTAACATATGGTAAAAGTAAATTAAATTTATAAAATTTGTAGTCAAAGTAGGAAAGAAACGCAGTTTTGGTTCTAAATGTTTCGGAGGGTAACTAAAAAAGACAATTAATGAAAATTTGATAACAGTTTAAGCCTAAATCAAATTGACATTAGTCAAAAGTTTTGATTTTGTATCTTTTACTCCTGATGTCTGGAGTTTAAATATTTATGATCCCTTAGGTTTCAAATAGTTATAATTATTGTAACAAAATAGTTGTAATTAGAGTTTTAAAATGAGATGAGATGCGAATAGAATTAAATATATATATATATATATATATATATATATATATATATGAGAAGCTTACAAAAGAAAAATCCTAAGCCAATATGTGGAAATGACAATTAAGCTTTATTTTGATTGCATATTAAACCTATAAGATAAAAACTCAAGATAATGTTTCTAACTGATAAAGTAGCTGCCATACTAGTGATACTAAAATAAAATTTTCAAACAATTCTACAAAAATCAATTTCATTTGAAATGAATAAGTTGTTAAAATACAAACAAAAAAAATTGTTAGATGATCAACCTTGTTGCAATTCAAAATATTTAATAGATAATCAACTTTATAAGTTACATATCGTATGTATTGCTTACATTTATGAAGATGATTAAGTATATATTTAATTACCATAACAACTAAAGATATGCCAACAAACACAAAATCAATTAACTATTCATAGTGTAAAATAACAAACACCAAAATTGAGAGAATGAAATAAATAAACAAAATAATTGATCCCAAGTATGCGAAGAAGAAGAAACATATAAGAATATAGTGCCATTAAAAATGAAAAAGAAAGAAGAGAAGAACTAATTATCTTTTCCATATTTTGGTTTAAGCTAACAATAATAACTATACACTTTTCTTTGCGACTTTTTCAGTTGTACAAATGATCAAGAAGAACCCTGACAGCATAGATATCTGCAATTTTTGTAATTTAATAAAGGTATCTTCTCTAAAAAGAAAAAATTTATTTGAAAAATAAAATTTCACAAAATCTTGCAAATTTATATCATCACGTTTAAAATGATTTATTGTGTTATGTTAATACTATTTTTGTTTACTAAGAATATAATTTAAAAATCACGAATACAAGTATGCAACTTTTATGTTTATCTGTTTTAGGAATACAAGCTTGTATTTTTGGTAAATTAGATTCAACAATAAACGATATCTATGTGAATATAATATTTTCATATGGTTCTACAAATTTTACAAATATATAGTACATAAATCATTGAGGATTTTGAAAATTTTAATCTTGATAATTAAGTTAATAATTTTTTGGAGTAAATTCAATTAACCTCAATGTTAAATTCAATTATATTATGTGTTTGCATTATATATGCAAAAAGTTTATCTAGAAGCTTTAGCTATATAGTAATGTAAGAATTTTTTTTTTGTTTAATTTCACAAGCTAGAGAGGGAGTAGAGCACCAATATCATCACTTTTTGATTTATTATTTTTCCTGGCACACATCTAACTCTCTATGCTTATCCTAAAATCCTAATTACAAATATTTAAATTATAAATATTTGAGGACTATACTGATTCAAACTCCAAATAGTGGGGACGAAAAAATGCAAAGCAAAACTTTTGACTAACACCAATTTGATATTTAACCATTGTTGATTTTTCGTTAATTGCCCCTTTTTGGCTAAAATTGAAAGATTAGGAGCCAAATTTATTTTCATTGCAACTCTGTGGACTATTTTGGCCACTTTCCCCTGTAGATTAGCAAGAATGATCTTGAAAGTTCTATGGTCTTGCTAAGCAATAGCATACTAATATTTCTTTGTAAATTATGTACAAGATCCTTTGACATTTGAATATTCCATTATTCTTAATAACAATTGATGAATACATTGATTTCTTTCTCCTAAAACATTTTTTTTTTTTGACAATTCGGGGAAAGGGGGAAGGGAAACCCAACCTACTCAACCCAACCTACTCAACCCAAACTGAAAGCCATGGCTTTTGGAGTGGGTTTGTGGGGTAAAGTTTAGGTTCTCTCCCATTCTGGCTTTCAGTTTGGGTTGAGTAGGTTGGGTTTCCCTTCCCCCTTTCCCCGAATTGTCAAAAAAACAAAACGTCCCACATCGGTACTAGTTGCTTGTTAGGGTTAGTACTTAAGCTCCTGTGGCCCCTCTAAAAGTTACCATGGCTTTTGGAGTGGATTTGTGGGGTAAAGTTTAGGTTCTCTCCCATTCTCCTAAAACATTTAATACATAAAAACTGCTAAAAACTTAAAGAATATACAGTTATGACTAATGGCTACTCCTTACTTCATGCATAGCTTAATATATAATTTTTAATGAACGTACCTTATCTAGGTTAAACCATCATTTTATCTATTTACAATTCAATTTCTCGACTTATTTCTAAACAATAATTACATTAGTTTGTTCCACTTTCATAGGATGCAAGTTCTATAGCTCTTATTGAGTAAAATGAAAGAAATCATTACTGGCAAACAGTAGTTAAGGTGAACAATTTATCTGAGACAGGCACCAAATTGTGAGACTTGAGAAACAACATACATCTGAACTGTCAATATGGCAACAGTGTACAATTCAATTCTTTACCAAGAATGAAAATTAGGCCACATTATGGCAGAGAGATCACATTCAAGGAACTTCATATACTGGTTCATTGCATTTGTACAACAATAATTGACCTCAATTAGTACAAAAATTATCACAAAAAATCCACAAACAAAATCACTTTATTATCTTCTATAAGGCTTCCACATATCAACATAAAACTTGAGAGGCCTTGGAACAGCCTTTTTCCAATCCTTCAAATTAGGCAATAGACCTGTAAGAGCAACTGAGCTATCATCCTTCCTATTCCCAAGATTCAACACAGAAACCTCATCTGGAAAAGCCTTATGCATTGCCTCCAAAGTCTCTTCCATTATCAACTTCCCATCTTTCCTAATATCCTCTGGCTCAACACAGCTCCCACCAACATTCACCATTATTCTCCCACCTTCCCTCAAACTTCCCTTCAACTTCTCCCATGTTTGTGGATCTTGAAGTTCAGGTATCAAACAACCTTTACCATACAAATCAACTAAAATACCGGAGAACCCATCTCTCACATCAGCATTCAAAGCATTGCCAATATAAATAAACAGCCTATGTTGATACTCTTTTTCAATCTTTTCAAGCCCAAAATATTGCCTCCCAACTGAAATAACTGAAGGGTCCAGCTCCCAACCTTGTATAACAACCTGTGGGTACATTTCCAAGATTATCCTAGCTGCTGACCCTGCCCCAAACCCAAGTATTCCCAAGGGTCCGTCGGGAGGAATAATTGGTGGGATTGTGGCAAAAACGTCAAAATAGGCATTGGTTAAAGATTTGAAAAGATAAGATATGCTGTGGATATTGCCAGGTGCATCGAGTAAAAGCAGTCTGGACCCCGCTAGTGAATGGTCTGCTTTTCTTGAAACTTCAAGAACTCTGATGTAGTTGTGTCTTGACTTGAATTTCACCAGTGTATTCACATGTTCGATTGGGATTCCATCATCATCTTCATAAGATGAATTATCATCAATTTGATGCCTGGTAGTCTTGGTTTGGGGATTGGTGAGATGGGATTTTTGGGATTTGGTGGGGTGTGAAAATTTGAGGTGGGTTTTGAGCAGGGGAGGTTGGAGGGAGGGGTTTTTGATGATTGAAGTGGGGAATTGGAAGGAGGTAAAGGCTGGAGAAATTGCTGTTAATATCATGGCGGGGGCGGCGGCAATTATTAGCCACCGGATGAAAGCTTTCTCTGTTTCGGCTGCTCTCTCATTCTTTAAAATGCTGCCCCTGAATCATCAGCAATTTAGTGGATCTGTGGATTATAAGGTGCCGATGATAATACGACGTAGTACAGCTGATAGTAATAAGAAACATTCTACTGCTCCCGCAGCTTTTTTTTTTTTTTTTTCAGTCTTTCTACAGTAAATTAGTGGTAAATGAATTTTTTTCCCCTTGAGAGTAATTGTTGATTGATAGGTTTTTTTACATTTTTATCTTTTACCATCTTTTATTGGATGATATTGATTTTTACTAGAAATATAGAATTGTCAATTTCATAGCAAAAAAAAAAAAGTGTCAAATTGTTCAGGTTCTAACACCAAATCAGTTATCTAATGTGTTACCCTACAGGTCATTTAGCAAGCCTTTTTCCCCAATTCAATAAATAAATGACAAGATTAGTGATTCCACTTTCTTCCTCACTGGGAGTTCAATACGATATTTTAGCAAGGGATTAGTCAAATGGACCTGCTTATTTGCTGACTTAAGAATGCAATTAATGTCGAAATCTAGCTAATTAGAAATTGGCTTTGTTTACATTGGTCCTATCGGCGTGACACGTCATTTTGCCGAATTCATGACTTTTAAATCCATAAAAAAAACTAGTGAAACGATAAAAAAATATCAAACAATTAATGGAAATTTGAATGTGGATTCAAAATGTATTCCTCAAGCTATGCGAACTGCAAAGAAATTCAACAAGGTAACAAGGGGAAAAAATGAACAATAACGGCTGAAGTGGTTCGATTCTATCTGTTTTGCCAACCTGATTTGCCAGTTTACAACTTCAAAGTAATCCTCAAAAGAACCTAAAGTCAATTAATGTGTAATCCTTCAACAGAACCTAAGTCATGAAGATTGATATGTAATCCTTCAACAGAAACTAAATCATCAAGATTGGTGATAAATCCTTCAACAGAAACTAAATCATCAAGATTAGTGATATCATCCAGATTGATGTACAAATCATCCTCTTGAGCCTATTGGCCAATATCCGATTCTCCATCAGTGTTTCCATCTCCACCGGAGGAACAGCCCGAAACAGCCACATTCAAATCAAAGCGGTTAATGCTGCTACTGCCAGAAACCTCTGCTCCAGTTGGACTTTCTTGATCAAATCTTGATTTTTCCTTGCTCAAATTGTCCAATTCGCGAGCAGTTTCACAACGGGATTCCGTCTCCTGATCTTCAGATACTGAAATCAACGATCTCTCAGCCATCGCATTCCCCTCATTGATCACTAAACTGCTATTACTGCACCCCCTGCTGCAAACCCTTTTCCCAACTGGCAATTCTTGATCAGAAGACGCTTCTCTGTCTCCCAACTTGACCAATTCATGACTCATTCCAAGATAGTCTTCAGTTTCTTGAACTTTTGAACTCCCAATACTTACAGAATAAGTCCGCTTGATACGACAAATTACATAGTCATTCTTCTTCTCAAGTCCTTTCAATGAGACCCCAGATAGATCATATTCATACATGTTCCAATCCCCCTCGATTTCCGTTCCTTTCCCTTCCAATTTCAACGTCCTCTTGGAACCCATAATTTGGCCTTTATAGTTCAGGATATGATTACCCCCGGTGGTATTTTTCCAAGTCCTAGAATCAACTCTTCTCAGATTCCTGTTACTCCGATTCTTCACTAACTTGGTAACCACATAAAGAACTTTATCTACATTAATATTTCTAGCAGCAGCATCAACTTTGGTAGTAATCTGCCATGGGTCATCATCCGTGAAAAGCTTCCACGGTGCAGAATCCTGGGGGTAGAGATCTTTCTCAATCACCACAGCTTCCCATGCCGGAAATGGAACCCCCTGGGCCTTCAACTTTAGGTATAATAGCAAATCTTGCTCAGAGGGATCGAACTTAAACCCTGGTGGCAAAGGAGACTCCATCTTTACTTTTCTTTAGTTTATCTGTCGCTCTTGATCTCTTGGTTATTTTTCTCTCTGTCGTAAGCTTAGATGAATTTCATTTGCATAAAAGAGCGCCTTTTTGGTTTCGTTAACTAGAGCCCGTTATTTATAGAAAATCAGGAAACACGGGGCTTTGCAGAAATTCTAATGGGGCTGGCAAACAAAGTCCATTGACGTTGGCCTACCCAAGACAACTCGCAATTTGGATAAGTTGAGGCCAGTGTTTTGCCATAATCCACTTGGTCTTGGTTGAAATTGTCCATGGACTAATTTGCTTGGTTGTTCATAATCCATGGTTACTCAACGGTGCTCTTATTTGGGCTGTCCACGATGTCCAAGGCGTCCAACTTAATAAATAAAATTTGAAAAAAAAAAAAGCACAGTAAATAGAGTTGATAATTTGGTTTTTCATCTTGCAAATTTAGTATGAATACATCAACTCAAGTATACCCACAATAAATACGAAATAGTAATTTGGTTTTCACACACATACACACACACACATAGCATGAACACCAATGTTTTAGCATTTGATGTATTTTCTAAGTCATACTCACATTGAAAAGGCTATTAATGAAAACATAAAAAGTTAGAGTAATCAAATCCTAATCAAACTCAACATTCCTTTAAAAATGGTGTGAACTATTTTGAATTACAACTTAAATTGGATAGTTATATAAATTAAATTTTGTTGTCTATAGAAATTCCAAAAACCCAAAGAAAAAGTCAGTTACCAAAGAAAAAAAATAAATAAGCAAAACACTGAATGAGAATTCACATTTTCAAATATCTTGCAATAAGAGTTTATTTTAAATTCTAATTCATATAGTTATTCAATTCTTAAAAATATTTAATGTATTTCCTAAAATAGCCTTATTCTTATGCTTTAATTACACAGAGAATAAACGTTGATAAAATCATAAGAGTTAGATTAATAATGTCCTACTTAATCTCAAAATTCCTTCAAAAGTCTTTTAATCCTTTTATACTAAAAATTAGATTATATTAAAATTAATGAAAAATACAAAAAATGCACGAGTAAGATAGAAAGAAATAAAGTTCCTTCTCACGAATAAATTTGAAAAGAAATTTTCAACGCAGAACTTGAAAACTACCTACTTTGCTTCGTTTTTAACATCAATTATTATAATAATGAAATTTTTTTGGTCTCAGAAAATATTATAGTTGCATATGGTAACAACTATACCGTGGCAAATTCCGAATTTTTAAAAATTATAGAAATAGGAACCGACCAAGTATGGGGTAGTTAAAATTTATAAACATTTCCCCTTTTCATTTTATTGTGAAATCATTTTTATGTTTATCTCAATTATAACCTATGTATAGATGACTAAATTTGATCCATTTTTATCTATATATATAAGACCAAATGACCTTAAGTTTTCTGAGCAATCTATCAAGCATAAGTCCTAAAATAAATCGCAGCCCACTCGTAAAAATAAATAAATAATAAAAATATTAATTATGGTCCAGAGATTAAAAGGTTAGTTTAGTTGCCAATATGACGTGCTTATATCTGTTGGACTCACAGTTCCATCATCTTCAACATTTTCCTGTTTTAGTAATTAAGGTAAATACTGAATAGTTGCAGCTCTTCAAATGAGGCTTTATCAAAGGGCAAAAACCAAACCGGTTGCCATTTCTTATTTAGAGTATCTCATCCTTGTTTCCCTAACTAAATGAAATTAATTCACATCTCACCTAATTAGGGGCATCTATTGAAAATAGAAAAAAAAATTGAGCGCATTTGAGATACATGTTCACAATAAATTAGTAGTAAATGATTTTTTTCTTGAGACTAATTGTTGATTGCTAGGTTGTTTTATGTTTTTATCTTTTACCATCTTTTATTGGATGACATTAATTTTTATTAGAAATATAGAATTGCCAATTTTATAGAATAAAAAAAGTGTCAAATGGTTCAAGTTCTGACACCAAATCAGTTATCTAATGTGTTATTCTATAGGGCATTAGCAAGCCTCTTTCTCCAATTTAAAACTCATTCAACAAATATATGCCAAGATTAGTGATTCCACTTTTTTCCTCACTAAGAGTTAAATACAATATTTTAGCAAGGGATTAGTCAAAGGAACCTGCTTAGTTGCACACTTAAGAATGCAATTGAAGTCCAAATCTAGCTAATTAGGAATTGGCTTTGGTTACATTAGACCTATCGGCTTGACGAACCATTTTGCCGTATTCATGACTTTTAAACGATGAGAAAATATCAAACAATTAATGAAAATTTGAATCTGGATTCAATTATATTTCTGAAGCTATGTAAACTACAGAGAAATTCAACAAGATATTAAGGGGAAAAAAATGAAAAACTGAAACAGTAACAGCTGAAGTGGTCCGATTCTATCTGATTCGCCCAGCCGATTTACCAGTTTACAAGCTTCAAACTAATCCTCAAAAGAACCTAAATCAACAAGATTAATGACTAATCCTTCAACAGAACCTACGTCATGAAGGTTGATGTTTAATCCTTCAACAGAAACTGAATCATCAAGATTGCTGATATCATCCAGATTGATGTACATATCATCCTCTTGAGCCTATTGTCCAATA
>JAMWEH010001174.1:0-24596 GCA_024721245.1 Mitragyna speciosa | reverse complement strand
TTAATCTATAAATTGATTTAGAAAAATAAAATATTTATGAATGGCTTCTATAATCACAAATTAAAACAATTATAATAAATATAGAAAGTCATTATAAATAAATAACAGGAAAATAACTTTATTCAAAAACTCTATAGGAAGAAGTTTTGTCTAAAGAAAGTGAAATTAAGAGATAGATTCAAGTGGATCAAACGAAATCAACTATAAAAAGTTTTAGAAAAAAAGTATATTGTATACTTCTTTATTTTTTATATTTATGGGATCTTTATATTTATTTATATCCATATTATGGAATCTTTCAATGGGGTACAGCGAAATTAGGAGGTAGGTTCTGAGGGTAAAGTATAATTAATCATAAAAAGTTCCAGAAAAGAACTATGAAAAATTTTTCAACTATAGTTGGGCAAGTGCAAGGGACATATCCTTTTTTTAAATTTAATATATTATTATACACACATAGCATACATCCACACCTGCTAGTGTAAGAAGATTCTTATTTAAAAAAAAAATAAGATAAACAAACAATTAGTGAATTGTGTAAAAGAATTAGTCAGCATTTTAAATACCTTTTCAAAGAATATAAGACTCGCATGGGTAATTTTGAATTAGTAAAAGTTTGGAAATTTTGCAATTATAGATTTTCTTCAACTTAATTAGACATATGCCCACTAAACTGAGTCTAATTAAGCTTGAATTTTTTTCAATATTTCTCACCTTTCTGTCTGTAATAGATTCTGAAAGAAGGAAAAAATGGCCCCGTATCTAACCTAATCTTGGGATCCTGAGATAATGGTGCGCTAGCTATATGTTGACTTTGAAACTAAAAGGCATTTTCGTTCAAAATTTCTATTATTTTTACATTGTTCAATTTCTTGGTAAAACTTTGTAGGCGCTCTCACTACTTCACCAACCAAACCGAATGGCTATCATCGTCCTTTTGAATAGAAACTAAACTAAAAAAGAAAAAGAAAAACCTAAATTGAAAGGTGTTTGGTTTACGGGAATCCAAAAGGAGATGGATATGAAGAGTAATGACATCTATTGTTAATGTTTGAAAAATAACTATCACTATCATTCAATTGAAATAAAAGTAATTAATTAGAGTCTCTATAATTTCCTTCAAAATACTGTATATCCAACTCATTAACTCTTTTAGGAGGAATGATATACATTCCAATACTAAACCAAATATGTTAGGGGGAATCGCCAAAACCCATACTCATAGTAAAGTTAATAATACCCATAGTGATAATGATTGAGAAATATAAACCAAATGGCTCTTAAGATTCACGAAGTCAAATAAATTGATTCAACAATCAACGCTCGTTTCTTTTCTGCTTTGATATATCCCCACAACCCTCAAATATTTTTGTTTTTAATAATGCATTAGAAAGATAATCCGATTCTAATGGTTGTTGGCTTAAGGGTAATATATAATACATTTACCTCCCATACATTATTGAAGCACATATTTATTTGAGAATTAAAAACGATCATGTCATCAATCAGACCTCAGCGTATTTCTCAGCAAAAACAGGAGAAATAAAGATTTTGTTTATGCCAAAAAATATGTTTTTTATTTAGAAATACAAAACTTTATGCTTTACTTCATTAGACTCTTACAGTGGAAATTTCAAAAAACTTCGTTTATGTTACCTGGTTTATTAGCTACGAATTTACAAAAATTAGGAGAGGAGAATCAATGTTTCAAAATATAGAAGGAGTGACAACAAATTACAACAAAAATAATTCATAGAACAAAATACGAAAACTTTAATAGTTTAAGTACGATTGGTGCAGGTTTCTCATGAAAAATATATACACGAAAGCCATAGGTTTAGATTATGAATAGGTTTGTCCATTTATTTCTTTTAACTCAGTTCTACCATGTGAGACGATCCAAACGTGGCTGGACTATGTTGGTTGTATCAAACAAAATTTGGGACAATATACCCAAAAAAAAAAAAAGGAAAGAAAGAAAAAATCTTTTACAATTTTCCAAAAGAACACAGAAAAATATACGTTTGATGAATGGAAAAAAAATGGTCTATTTTAACACTAAGAGAGAGAGAGGAAAAGAAAATTGAGTTGCGAGTGGTAAAAATTGAAGGAAAATTGAAGGATTTGCAATAATCCAAGTTGGCAATACAAACATGGATCATGAACCAAGCATGATTGCTTTGGGAATTGGAAAAAAAAAGGGAAAAAGGGGGGCTATGTTCGTTGCAAAATGTGAATACTTTTAGGGTATTTGGTTTAGGGAAATTAGAGAGAGGAATGGGTGTCAATAACAAAAATACTCATTGTTGATATTTAAAAAATAACTATCATTATCATCCAATTGGAATGAAAGTGATTAATTGGAGTCTCTATAATTTCCTCAAAATACTACTCTATCAAACTTATTAACCCTTTTGGGGGAAATGATACCCATTCTATAACTAATTAAACATTTTGGGAGAATCGTCAAAATCCATACCAATAATAGGGTTAATGATATCTATAGTGTTAGTGATTGAGGAATTTAATCAAACAGCTCCTTATTCAAATAGAATCAAAGACTATCAATCAAGTATTCCTCACTTATCTTAAACAAATCTTTTAAAGATGAAACTGCTAATTAACTATAATGACATGTTTTGCATACTAATTTTCATTGATACGAGTCGAAATGAAATTTGATTGAATTAAAACACAACTCCCAAAAGTTACACAATTGAAAATAGACTAATATTCGGAAGTTTTAGTTTCAATAATGCAGGAACTGTGGGATGCCCTTTGTGTATTTGAACCCTGATATTAGATCTTTTTTTATTTATTTAATGATTCAAGATTAAAATATCTTTTGCGACAAACAGTAGTACTTGTCTGCAGCATAGAGTTACTAGAGAATTTTCTAATTATGTGCCTAATCTCTAAGCAATTTTACAGGCATATAGGCAATTATGATGGCTTTTGAAAATTTTTTAATATGTATAATATAAAATGGATTACAATGTAAAATATTAATGTGTTTTCCATGAAAACATGGCATCTATAAGTTAAACCATAATAGAAAATAGGAAGCTGAGGCATTCAAAGTTCAGAACGTTAATGCCTTGATTATTGATCACATTATCCCTACTTCAAATTAAAAAGAAAAACACATATAATTTGTTATTTCTTTGCTTTTATATATTGTATACATTTTTTTCTTCTTTGTCATTGGACTAATTTTAAGGAATGAGAGCAAAGAAAAAGGGAAATGACTTGTGTATGATGCACTTAAGATGAATAATTAATTATGTTACACAATCTATTATGAACTTTTGATCTTTTCATAGAATTGTTACTAGCCATAAAAAAAAAAAATTTTCAAATAGACAAGAAATGTTAGAATAGTAGTTAGATTAAGGTATAAAGCATATTAAAGGATGTTGCTAAACCAAGTTAACTAAATTCACTGGCATGAATGAGAAAAGTTTTACTCAATTTAAATGGGACTCATAAAATTCTAACACCAATGAAAAAAAAAATTTTTTTTTTGCCAAGTTTTAACGATCTATCCTACTCCTAACATGTTTTCAGAAATAATCCAATTGAATCGAAGGTGAATAGGGAGTGAACTACCAAAGCAGAAGAAGTACCATGATACCCCTCTGAATTTATTTGAGTATATTCTGCTAACTATCGCAGGTAAGTGGGGTTGGAACATCAGACCAACTATGATCTCCTCTGTCTACCGAGCCAAATGTTCGGTAGCTACATCTTGCTAACATTTTGCTACTTGCAACTGGAGAAGGGCCCACTGTTAGTATTATTACACGTCATGTCCTAAAATTATTCGTGTGAACCACTGTTCTCTGAGTCCAAGCCTTCATCATATTGTACATTTTTTTTTTTTTTGGTCAAACCATATTGTACATTATTGACTGCGCACATTTTGTTGTTCTGTATTGATTGAGGACGGACGAATTTGATAGGACTTTGATAAATCATGCCCAGATGTCCTGCGTGGTTATATGTTTATCATATGGATTTGATAGGTTGTCCCTCTGACAAGGGAAACGCTCCCAAGGTTCTCTTGTAGTTTGATAAATGATGACAGACACTTGGATAGAAAATTTAAGACAGTCGAGATGTTACACGATTCTTTGTGCCGTTACGTCTCTCTCTTTCTTTTACGCGTCTTTCGGATTGATATAGGTCACGCATGCCAATACCATGTAGGAAATTATTGTGGAGAATCATGGAGATGAACCCCTGAAAAAGTATACAATACATTACGTGTATTGTCACGTAATGTATTAGAATTAATAATTTATCACCATGTGACAATGGTAGGGTCATATCTTGTATTATTTGGCGATGTGTGATTAGTTCTAGTGCACCACGTGACACGCCACGTGGCGCGCGTGGTGCACACAATACTCACTCATGAACCCCTACAATTCGAGCAAGTCATCCATCACAACGTTGTACTAGTGGAAGGATTCGGATCGGCTAGACTTGATACCCATTGTTTTGTAACAGTGATTCGCTTTTTTGCCCCCCCTATTCTCTTAAAGATTTTTTGTCGACTTCTGCATTGGTCAAATGATTTTGATGGGCTGGGACCTCAAGAATTGGAAGCACTTAAATCGGCTCCCAGGAAACACGATGAAGAAAAGGAAAATCAAAAGAAATAGAAAATGGACCGGCTCTTTGGGGAAAAGATTAAGAAAAGGAAAACCAAAAAAAAAAAAGAAAGGGAAAAATGAAAAATGGAAAAAAAATAAAGCAAATAACAAAATCACCGTTTGCAAAGTCAATTCAAACACATTTTTAAGCTAAAATTTTAACGGTTCTATCTTTTATGAGAGCATGGTGGTGAAGTGGACTTTCTTTAAGTTGTAGAGAAATTAAGAGAAATAAATGAAGTTGGGGAACTTACACAATATGGGTCAAAGAATGTGCTGAATCAGGCATGAGTCATTTGTAAGTTTTTCAAACATTAAGCCCATAATATCTAACCTAACTATACTTGATGTTTTTAAAATCCGACCAGATGTTATGGTCAAATAAAAATTAACCTAAAACTAGTTAAATATGGTGATTTAGTCGATCAGAATTGAACTGGTTGGACCAATATTTTTTTTCAATGTCTTCTCAACTTTTTGATAAATTTTTTTGTCAATGATATTTCATAGAATTTTATTGCTATAATGAGTGGAACGGGTGAATGTTCTTTGCGGTATTTTACCTGGCACTCAATTAGTATAAACTAATATTTTCCACTAATGAGTGGAACAGGTGAATATCCTTAACCGGAGTTTAGTCGAAAGAAGACTTCAGCGGTGAAATGAAGAAAAACGTTGTTCAACTATTTTAAGTCAAATTTTTTCGGGTAAGAGAAAAATAAATTCTAACTTGGGACCATTAAAGATCTCCAACCTACATATTGGGTCAAAGATCGAGTTGAAAAAAAAAATGATTTGCAAGTTTTCCAATGCGAGGGAAACTTACCCATTGAGAAGTCCCAGTCTAAAGCCCTTTATGGAAAAATAGGAGGGCTTCGTTCATTAAAAGTAGTAGATAGTATTCTTGTAAAAAAATGGTTGTATAATGATTACTATATTCTTCACTATTAGATGCCTAAAATAATTTACCTTTCCTTTTTTTTTTTTTCCTCTCCCTTTTGTCATGCCATCACTTCCATTCATTTGTTATTAGCATTTGAAAACACAAAATGATTTTTTTCAGAATTTTTTTACCACTTTCTTTTACTTATGTTAAGTTTGAGTACTTTTTACTTTTCAACATAAGTAATTCATCATGAGCTCTAGATTACAGAAGATATATATTTCATACTTTTTTAAAAATATATTAATATAGTAATTTACTCATTTAAGTACAAATAAACAAGTTGGAACTTATGATAACAATAAAAAAAGGTTAAAAAATCAATAATTTTATTTTACATGTACGAGGAACATTAGCAGGAGAATTAAAGTGGTGTTGTGAGAGAACAGGAATGACTTACATACAAGGGAATGATAAATCATTATAATATTTTTTCGGATGAAAAAATAAACAAACAAGTTTGAGCGCTAGTCAAAGGGCGTAAAATGTTGATAAAATGAATTTGGTGGACAAAATGAAACATACCCAAAACTACGGGGGTTTAAATGTAATTAATGTTATTTTTAATCAAATTAAAAAATGGGCTCAGTACCTAACTAAAAATTGACTATCTATTTCTTAGCACTTATTTTTTATCCCGAGATGATGATGTGCCCAATTTTGATTGAGTTAGGATCTCAATGCCAATATTCCAGTTTCAAGCTTAGTGTCAATCAGAAAAAATTGTTACGTTGCTCTCACACTTTAATATTTATCCCAAAAAGTAGGGACATTTTTTAAATTTGATACGGGTAAACGTAGCGTGATAGCTTGTCGTGATTCGTACTAGAGTCTCGGCATGAACGATCTCAGTTGATTTTGACTCTCTTGACAGAAGTTCTTCTTTTCAAAAATTCATTCTCCTTTGCTCCCTTTCCTAAAAAAATCTCAGTAGCCAGCCATCACCTCGCTTGTTTATGGCTAAGATGTTCTGTTATATTTTTATTACACCCATATTTCACCATTCAAAAAAATAACATGTGTATCCTTTTTAATTGCATATCACTTCTTTACTTATGTGGCTAAGAGCCTTTACATTTGAATTATCATGATCAATTTGCAATTTTCAAAGGTCAAAATTTATTATACACTTAAAAATATATTCATCACATATAAAATAGGTTAAAATCCATTTTGTACATCCTAACTTATATCAGGTTCCCACTTTGTACCTTAAACTTTAATTTTGGATAGATTGCACCCTCAACTATCCAAAAATATTCAATTTAAGCACAATTATTGACAGTGTCAACCAAACTAATAGAACTTAGACGCGTACGTACAATGTTTATTTAGCGTCAATTTTGAACAAATTACACCATAAATTGTCCAAAATAATCTATATAATTAGTTCAATCATTAATTTGGTTGACATCAATAACGATTAGACTTAATGGAAGGTTTGAGACAGTTCAGAGTACAATCTATCCAAAATTAAAGTTTAGAGTACAAAGTGAAAATTTAGTATAAGTTAAAGGAGTGCACAGTGGATTTAAAAATTAAAAAAAAAAAAGGAGAGCAAGATTCAACTCATATTTTAAGACGGAAAATAAAGCCTTATATCATTGGATTAAATTCACTCCTCATACGTAATTTATCTTGTGTGCTATTGGCATTGACAAGTTTTAATGAATTATTAACTGCACCATGGATGCTGCTTTGGCAAAGAAGTGCGGGGTATGCTTAGAAATTCTTACAAATATTAGAGGAATAGTCAGATAGAAAAGCATTTGTCAATAATAATTGTCCCAACAAAAAAAAAAGATATAAATGAAAAAAAATAGGATAGAGAGAGTGGTTCCATCCATGCATTTTCATGATTCTAATGCAACAAGGCTTTTTTTCTTGGGATATTCTGTTTGTCCAAAAAATAATAAAAATGTCATACAGTGTTGTACAGTTTGAGAGGCTGTCAAAGATAACCAGAAATATCTATCTTCGGTATCGTGCAGTGCCCGTATTATTAACATAAAACTTATTTCGTCTAAAAGTTTAAAATCTTAATTTTCTTTTTAATATCTCTGATAATGATTTTCGCTGTTCTTAAATTGAAAAAAGAAAATGTAATCTGTCCTCCACAAAAAAAAAAAAAGAGAATACAGAAGAAAATTACATTGGCTTATTTGCTTTATGTCTTTAGTTATTTCTTAGTTCTTAGGTCCAGTTAAACTAAAATGTCAAATATGCACGAACGGAATACAAACAATCACAAATTAAATTGATCACAAACTTAATTCGTATTAGCAATATCAAACTGAAAAAAAAATAAAATGTACAACATTCTTTTTAATTCATACACACGATAGATATAATAATTTATATCCAGGACTATCAATACAACATCCGGACATTTTTCTTTTCTACTCAGATTTATTTACTCAGATCGCGATTATTTTTAATTTCAAAACATCAAAGAAATAAGTGCTTCAAGAAAACATATCAAATCTTGGCAAAGTCCACAGTTTCCTTCCCATCATGAGCTTTTCTGAAGAAATGCTTGACATAATCTGAATAAAGAACTTGCTTGTAAATTGGCTTCTCTCCACTCTCAAGAACTTCTGGCAGAGGACCAATAATGTCACAAGGCCTAGGGTTCACAAATATTGGCACTGAAATCCTGTTCCTGCTTCCATTAGCAATCACTCTGTGCTCAACGCTCTTATATCGACCGTTGCTGAGAATTTGCAGTGCATCACCAACGTTGATGACAATAGCTCCATCAATTGGAGGGACATGAATCCATGCATCAGTGTCCAGTTTTTCACGTAGAGCCCTCCAATGTCGTCCTGAAGAAGAACTGTTAGGGTGGATACATCAGAGTGACGCCCCACTCCAACGGTGAGCTCAGGCTCAGGACATTTGGGATAGTAATTGATGTTAATTCTTTTAGAACCCATTAATAGTGATTCTTTTGCTTCATCAATCTCTTTGACGTTCAATCCTTTCATCAAAGCCTCCAATAGCCTTCGAATCACAGATTCGGACTTCTTCATGAAATCCAGTGTTTCGTTCCTGCAATCAGTAAGAGAAAAGTCCAATATATGAGGAGCTGTGACTGGAAATAATGATGGAAACTTAATTATGTACCAGTACATCGTATACACTTCTTCCTATGATATAATTTAACAGAAATTAGATATATCCTTGTAACAAATTGACTAGCTTGATCAACAAATTAGGCATGATTTTGTCAAATCACAAAATCATGATTTTTTAGGGATACTTCTATAGTACACAGAACAAATTTGCATAGAACAAATAAAATTTTAATAACTCATATGAATTTACCTATTTATAAATTAAATTAACAATTCATATGAACCCGTCTTCTTTATTTTTATTCAATTGTTAACTTTTTATAAGGTACAAAACTGATTCAGCTACGTATCATAACTAAATCCGATTTTTTTTTGAGTTACATAGAAGTTTCCGCCTGATAGTACATACTATTACTTCTAGATTGTGCGCGTTGGACTTTCGGGCGCTAAACTAATCTTTTCTGTGTGGTACCAGTTTTATCGGACCTCCCAGGTCTATGCATGCTATAGAAAGGCATCGTATGCTGCTGTAAAGTCATTATCTACACAATAGTTTTTGGGGGTGTTTATGTACCAAGAGTGCGCTCGTGAGTCAAAATTCCATCCGCACCGATTTCCACAAAAATTTTATCCATAAATATGTCTGTATAAAGTGACTGTATAATCAGTTCTCTAAAATATTAGTCTAGATACATCAGGAACAGTTATTTTTAAATACATATTTTTTAAAAAAATTGAAAAATCAATTTTTTTTAACGTTTATTTCCCAACCTTAATTCCGCTTTTATAAATAAATCATTGATATAAATTTTGTGTATCTCCTAAAATGAACTCTTTATAATTCATGACTTTCTAATTTTTTATTTTTATAAAAATAATTATAAAACTATAGAAAAATAAAAATTTAAGTCTAAATTTTTTATTTTCCAAATTTGAATAATAAAAATATGCATTCAACATAGAATATATTTAATTTTTAATGCAAAAATTCAAAAAAATTATATTATATATTAACTAGTTTAATTTGCAAAGCGCTACCATAATCGTTACCTAAACTGGTGACAAATATTAGTTCTGTTACTCATTTTTTTTCAGTTCAGAACAAATCGATTTTACTATTTTTTCAGCTTTTTGGATTTTTTAAACACTCCTACAAGCTAAATACAAAAATATACCTGCAAGCAGATGGCCAAAGTGCAGCAGCCTCATCATCCGAAACATAGAAGAGACTAAGAAAATCTTTCCACTCCAAAGCCTTCTCGGCCTTTGGAGTGAAGCTCGTGCCATATCTCACATTGTTTGAAGGGGAATTGTCTTTTGAATGCTTATTTTTCTCGTCAGCCGGCAATGAAAAGAACCGACGAGTTGCCTCCTTGACATTTTCCAATACTTCAATTGGTATGCCGTGATTAACAATTTGAAAGAAACCCCACTTTTCTGCGGCATTGCATATTTGTTCTGCAACCAAGGGATCATTCCAGTTTGACAAATCAATGACAGGGATCGAATCATCGGTAACTACGGTACTGTATGTAATTTGTTCTTCGGGTGGTTGTATGTATTGCTTAGGCAAGGTCTCGAGTCCTAATTCAGCAAGACCCTTCACTCCATGACCTTTATCTACAGCAAAACTTATGACATCCCATGAATTGGAGTCCATGGACAATGCTGGAGCCATTATTGCTGTAGATATTTCGAGATCAAAGGAGGGCAGAAGAACAAATTGCAAATGATAACGAAGGTAGTGGTAGAAAATATGGTTACTTGATGGCTTATTGCTTATGCCATGCTTGGCTACTTATAGTAAGTAGTAGGGACTCGAGGACATGGGACAAGTGGACTTCCTTTTCAGTAATAAGATTTGGTCTTCATTCAAAGTAAATATTAACCTTTTTGACAAGTCAATATGATTTTAACCTAAGTACAATGATTAAATCGTACATGTATCGGTGCTAAGAAAGAAAATTTAACCACCAACTAACAACTTTTGAAAATTCTCATCAGCGTGTTCGCTGAGACAAAATGAAGTCAGTCTTTGCCCAAATCCATTTGAAGTTCAGAAACCGGAGGCGGAATTGAATGAAGATTGCAAGGTTGAGTTTTCTTTTTCCTGTTTGGAATCTTTGAATTTAAGGGGAAAAAAACGAGGGCAGCTAAAAAAAGCTCAGTAATTAACGTCTCTTATTCATCGAACTGTCCTTTACTGCTGTTGGCCAATCAATTGATTTGGCCCGGTGACTCGCTTATCTATTAGTCAATTAATTGGTTAGGCCCATTCACTCGCATATCTAGTGTTACTCGTACTTTGTAATCTTTCCATTTTGTGCTTAATTTATTTACCGAAGTGTTTTTCTAGTTAGTAATTGGTGTATGCAAGTTTGTTTTGGGATGGTAGTTTTAGATAAGAGGCTGGAATACATTTTAGAGGATTTCATTATGAAAGTGGACATTATTGGTAATGAACCCCCCCCCCCCCCCAAAAAACATTAAGTTTTTTTATCATTAAATTTGTATTATGATATATTTTTCCTCACACAATTGGAGTAAGACTCCCATTGATGTGCTAGGATGTGCTCCCATACTTTTCACTACACACAAATAAGGGTGTAGCTCTCTGTATATTTACCTACCCCTCTCCTTATTCCTTTTTCCTCGGTGCCGATGGAGGGGTTGGAAACTCCTGATCTCAGTAGGGAAGGCATTTAAGGTTTTGAGTTAACAAATTAAAGTGGACATTATTGGAAGAAGCTTTTGGTGAGAAAGGATATGATCTGCAGCGCAATATGATTAGAAAAGGTACAGTTCTCAACGTTAAAGCAACATGATATAAAACGGTTAAGTGTAATCTCAAAGGGCACATTTGGGAAGATCAAAAATTAAATTACAGCAGCCGAGAGACAATCAGATGTGTTGCATTCTTCACGGACAAAGTCGAGCTGTGCCTGCTAAATTGATCCATTTCAGCTCCCAGATAGATCCGTAAGATAAGATAAAGCAACCCCTCCTAGACCCTCAGTTACTCAAATTAATTATCTTTTGTTGTAAAATAAATTCTCGTCTTATTGCAATCTGCCCCAAAAAAAAAAGATAAAAAATTCTTTGGTTCATATTATCTCATAAAACAAAAATTAGTTTGCATGTAAGGGATAAGTTATTGCATAGTAATAATATGTAACGTATTATTAATTATATTAAACTTCTTCAAAAAAAATTTATATTAAACCAATAATCCTATTCATATAGGCACGTGTGATGTGATTAGTAATAACATCCCAAATGAAAAGTCTTGTGATGTATGATGACCATTTGCTAATAGTCTTTGGTGGCTAAGGTTCCTTAATGCCAAAATGTCAAAGTTTAGTGGCTAAGGTTCGTTTGCTAATAGTCTTTTTTTTATTTCTTTAGCTCCAAAATTCTAAGGGGCACATGTGATTTTTAATAGCTATATTTAAAAACTGACCTAATATTTTTGACAAATTTCTAAATGGAATAAACTCCACGACTCTGTTGTGGATCTCATGAACCATGAAATTCTTGCCCCTCAGAAGGGGTTCTTACTACTATAATTTACACATTGTCACGCAACGAGTTGCTACCTTTCGTTTAGACTTATCATACTGAGAATAAATCAAATGATTATTAAGGTGTAAATATAATGTACCAATTAAGTGATACAGAACTTGACACTGAAAAAGTTTCACTGAGATTTGACGGGGGAGGTACCTTAGCCTCCCCACTTGGTTCCCTTGTGTCGGTGAAAACAGCGAAAAAAACATGTAGTAGAAAAAGCCCACCAACCAAGGAAAGTTGCTATGTGGATTGAAACTTAAAATCCACACACTAATACTTGACCAGAAATTTTGTGATTGGAACAATGCTTTGCCACTTTGTAGGTCTAATCACTTATTTAATCGCTCTAATCAATTAATAACTTCGGCCTTGTGCCTATTTTCAGAATGTTGCCAAGACAAAAAAGTATTGCATTTATTTTATGGGCTAAATCCCAAATTGGAAAGTACTAAATCTTTGGTGCAATCAAGATTCTTATTTACTTGTAATACAAGCTTATCCTCTATATCTAATAAACAAACAAGCTATGTATTAGCATAAGGGAATACTTAAAAGTTACTGAGTAGCTTAAAGTGGTTAGTTACTGGTTACTATTTGAGTTTAAAGTATTTAAACCCGATTATGGATTTTATTACTAGCTAACTCATTCTAAATATTTTTTAAAATAGACTTAATGAGTCTTGAAAGTTACGGTTATATCCGGCCAGCTGAAAGTATATGTAACCCTTTTTCTTTTGTAGAAAATGTACATACAATTGTTTAAGAAGAAAGTCAGACACATTTTGTACCGCCGTATTCATGATTGATTCTACAAAGATAATAGTGAACATTTTAGATTGACTGCATTATAAAAATCTAAAGAAAATTAGCAATAGTGATTATTTTTATGTACGAAGTCGTAAGTATCTGAAATCCGGTCATGATGAACGCGTTTTATTAAGGATAATGATGGGATTTCATATATTCTTGTTAATGACGCATCATTCCCTTTCTAGTTTTTGCATGTACAGAAGAAATATTACTTTTCACTAATATATAATCTCATGTTTAGATGTAAACGTACTTAACATTAACACAGTGAAAGCTGGGGAAATTTCCTTTTGGCTTTTGCAGATTCCCTTATTAAAGTTTCGTTCAAAAGGAAAGTTTTTATAATGATTATTTTGTTGACGAATGCAAATGCTATTTGTCCTTTAAAGCTGTTTCCATTTTCCATGTGTTGAACGCGGTGGAATGGTTATGGTTGATGGGGAGAACTACTTTTCGATTGCATGTTTGGACCGTAAGAAACGACATTTTTTATCCTCACCCAACGAATCATACAAGTCCAGTGAAAATTGTAATCTTCATAACATTAAAGATTAAAATAGCTTTGAATGCAAATGCATGCAAAAATTGCCACAAAGATGTTCCCCAGATTTCATTTACCTGCCAAAATTACTGAAAGTAAGGATAACCGAATCTCTGGGCTTAGTTACAAATCAATAAGAGATTTCAGTTTTCAGGTAACAGCTGATTTTATCAACTTGAGCTGCCTACTCACAATTGCGAAAATTAGGCATACCAAGTTTGAATTGTCGACTTAGTCATACCAAAATAGTAGTTGTATGGCATGCGGTAGTGTATGTCATGCAGCAGTACTCGTTTGGCAGACAAGCAAGTGCCAAGTTCAAGGAAACTTCAACTGAAAAACAAACCGATATTTGTTGCTAGGAAATGGACAAAAAAAGGGATAATTATAGAAACCTCCGTTGAGAATTTTGACAAATTTACTTAGACCTCCTCAATTTTAAAAAATTACACAGATCTCCCATACATTTATTGTTTCAGCAACAAGATCTTCCCTATCAACTCAAATTTTAAATGAAAATTCAAATTTTCCCTTCTTAATCTAAAAAATAAAACAAAATTATTTCTTTTACCACTTGAACTACCACCACTGCCGCCACAAACTTAATAAACACCGCTACTAGTAGCCACAAAATAATCCCACCAACACTAGTACATCACTATCAACTAATCAGGAAAATAAAAAAAATAAATCCATCTTGTTTTTACCTTTTGAATAATAACTACCACCGCCATATTACACTAGTTCTATTTTTGTAAGTTACCACCACCACAAGCAACCGGATTGCAAAGGAAAAATTCACAAATATTTCCTAGCGAGACACCCAAATCTATTTGCCCAAAACAAAGTATATGTTAGTAACTTCCAAACCCTAAATTCACAAATCAATTCATATATAATAATTAGAATAATATATTGTATTAGAAAAAATTTTAAAAAAAATGTCCTTCGATGGGCTGTTGGTTGTGATTGTAGGGATGGATAGAGAGGGAAGAGTATGACAAGTCAAGAGTCATTATAATCATTTTAGCTAACCAAGGAAGGTTAGTGTAATTTTTCAAACCTCAGGGGTGTCAGGTGTAATTATTAGAAACCTCAAGGGAGGTTTCTGTAATTATCCCAAAAAATGAAGTGTAAGCCCTACAAGAAAGGATCCAGCCTGTAAAGCTGAATAAATTTGTCTAATTATAAGAACTTTGTGAATCCGGTCGAATAAATGGAATATTATCAAAATTATCACGCCTGTTGAATATTAACCACTTGAAGAAATTCCCAACGCAGATCATCTAAAAGATGTACTAAAACAAATGATTTCAAGTATTACATTAGGGTGATTATCTTATCTATATACTCTATCAGCAATTTACAATTGTAAGCATGAAGATGAGGAAAAAAAGCAATTAATGGTGGATTTTGTAATACATAAAATATACTTAATAGATAGGCAAAGTCAAAAGCTCTCTCTGTGATACACACATATATATAGACACACACCTACTTTAAATGGCTAAAAAATCCATTTTTGTGTAATTGACTGTTAATGTTTTGAGCGATTTGACCAAAATCGCTGTGTGTAAATCGCCTTTTTTGCCGTGCTTTCCGTGGAAGAGATGCCCCCTTTAACTTTATATTAGACCATTGACTAAAAAGTTCACAAAAATTATTAGCCCTGACAACGGCGATTGAACATATTTATCTGTGAAACACGCACACACGAGAAAGTTTAACATGTCCCTCGTGCTGTCTGACGTTCAGATCCTTTTTTCTGTGCCATCGTCAATTTCAGAGCTGAAGTAGAAGAACAGACAGTTATCTGCAATATATGAAGATCACTAATTAACCATCTTGTTTAACCCTATTGCAAACTTGCATGAGAATGGATTGTCAGGAGCTGAACGACTAATTTTACAGAGCCATGGACTAAGCATTGATCTGCCATAAAGGTAGAAGCAAAAATCATAGAGGTGGACACACAAATTGTGACCTAAAGGGGTAAGATTTTATCCTTATAAATTTGTGGAGACTAATTTATAGTTCGTTTAGAATTTTAGAGGGCAAAACATAAATTTTACAAGTAAAAATTTTAAAAATTTTTAAGAGTAAAGTATAAAGTTTTTTTAAAATCTTGGGGGACGGCTTTAAAATTTTAAAATTTTCACTTTAACAATAGTAGAACAATTATCGAATGCACTATTTCTTTTCTTAATCTTATATATGTATGGACTATATCCCTTCCAAATACAAACTCACTTTAAAGCGTGCTTCGCGGCTGATCTCGAAAAACAATTTTCACTTTGAGGGTCTTGGGAGTATGAATAATATCCAATGAATTTAGCTAATGGCATACACTACACTTTGCTGTACGTTGACGTACAAAAAAAAATATGAATACTATCCAATGAATCTAACTAACGCTATATCCAGGTGTTTTCTAGGAAAAGAAAATGGGATCACGGCTATTTGTTTTGTGACTTTTGTCTATGTCAATCTATGTCGAAGAAGTTGATTATTTCCAAGATAAAGAGGCTACGCAACCTATTGCACTCCATAGGTCAAAAGTCAAAATAGGTACAATGTTTTTCAAAAAGTGAGGCTCTTGTTTGGAGGTGTTTTTTAGAAATATATTTTTTTAAAATATTATATATATATTTTTAATTAATATTAGGGATAATTTCACATACCTCTCCTGAGGTTTGTCATAATTACACTCACCTCCCTCAAGTTTTGAAAATTACACTTACACCTCCCTGTGTTTATATTTTTCATAACAAAACAAGTCCATTTTGATAATGTAATCCAAAAACACTAACCAAACACCTCAAAATATGCTTAATTGCTTTAAAAAAAGATAAATAAATATTAAAAATTAATTAATGTCTTAAAAATGTCAAAAGTACTTATATTCTTACATCAAATTTTCAATCTCCACCAAATATTACTTCTTCAAAAACTCAGTTATCTGACTAATCTAAATAAATTTACTTTATCTATTAAAATTTTACAAACAAATATATTAATAAGAAAAAAATGACTAATTTAAAAGTAATTAAGTATATTTTAAGGTGTTTGGTTAGTGTTTTTGAGTTACATTATCAACATGGACTTGTTTTGTTATGAAAAATATAAACACAGGGGGTGTAAGTGTAATTTTCAAAACTTGAGGGGAGGTGAGTGTAATTATGACAAATCTCAGGGGAGGTATGTGTAACTATCCCTTAATATTATTTTAAAAATATATTTATTGAGAAGAATTTTTCAAACTGTTACAGTAATATTTTTTAAAAAACATCTCAAAAAACATTCATTCAGACTGAGCCTGAAATTCTACAAAGGCCATGTGAGAGTTTATAAAGAATAAAAAAAGAAATATAGTTAGATAAGTTAATGGAAAAAATAAATGAATTTCTTTCTATCATGTTTAAGAGTTTTGTAAAGAAATGAAATGATTTGGAACTCATCCGATGTTAATATTTTGTTGCCTATTACTGCATAGATAAGTTGGCATTTTGAACAATTAATTAAGCGTCAAATTAATTTTCTCTCCATTTTTGGCGAGGAAATATTTTAAACAATCGGTCTTTCTACTTTTGTTCCCCCTTTTTTCTTCTCTTCACACTTAATTATACATTACACAAAAGCAAAATTTTTACCTTTTATTCTCTTCCTCTTTTCCCACTCTCTCGGTCTAAACTAAGTGTAAATCTAGATACGAAAAACAAATGAAATGCTGATAATGTTGAATGGGTCCTGTGGATGAACTGTAAAGGTAATGATTATACTCAACAGCGTAAATTTTTGAACAACATGTTAGTGGCTAAAAAATATGAAGTAGATACGCGTAGCATTTAATTTTTCACATTTAAAAATTCGAAGTGTATATCGCTTCACGGGCTATAGTATTCGGCAACTAAGAAGGTTGCATGTTTAAGCAAGAATCTCGCGCGCACGGTGTTCACATGGCCACGGTGAATAATGCAATCCACGTCCAATTTTAGAGATCAAAAGGTTTAAGGGACCATAGTGGAAATTGGAATTTATTGCAAAAGATATGTATAGTCATTCACTTTCTCTTTATAAATACTACTCCAAGGAAATGATTCTTCAACAATCAAAAAAAAATTTCATGAGTGCATAGACCACGATATAGATGTGTCGTGTTATATCGTGTCGTGTCGTGTCGTGTATATCATATTTATTATGTAGTCTGTGACTCGTATTTTGTGTCAAAAAAATGGATGCATATGATAGGGATGTAAATGTGATGTATCATGTCATGCATGCAATAGCGTTTCGTATCGAAAATCAAAGACCCATACATGAATTCATTTAGCTTTGTGTCTTCATTTAGTACATGATGATTACAATTAAAATAAATCTCACCTCATGGCTTGACAAGTCACAATGTTGAACCGTTTAATAGCTCTTTCTTAACTTAAGAGCATACCAAAATACGTAGATTCATTGGATTGTATTCATGTTTTTTGTACGCCAATCAATTTCAAAGAAGATCACAAAACAAATCATTTTCTACGAAGGAGGGTGACTCACCTACTTCCTGATTGAGTTAACAAGATAAAGAGGCTGCGCACCCTACAGCACTCCATGGTCAAAAATCAAAATAGGTACAGTATTTCCCAAAAAACCACTAAGGCCAAGTGGGAATCGATAGGGATAAGAAAAGAATAGAGTAGATAAGTTAGTGGAGAAAATAAATTATTTTCTTTCTGAAAGTTTTGTAAAGAAATGTAATGATTTTTTACTCATCCGATATTAACATTTTGTTGTCTCATATTGCATAGATAAGTTGGCATTTTGAACAAATTCTTAAGCTTCAACTTACTCTGCTCTCCATATTTGGAGACTAAACATTTTAGACAATCCATCTTTTCACATTCTTTTCCCAGATCTCTCGGTCTAAACTAAGTTTAAATCTAGATATGAAAAGTAAATGAAGGCCTGATAATGTTGAATGAGTCCTGAGGCTGAACTGTAGAAGTAATTATTACACTCAACAGGGTAAAAATTTTAGACATCATGTTAGTGACTAAAAAATATGAAGTAGATGTGCCTAGCATTTAAATTTTCACATTTAGAAATCCTAAGAAGGTCGCATGTTTAAAGCAAGAATCTCAGTTTTATTCACACACTGATCAGAGGGCATCTGTGAGCAATGCTATCCGTGTCCAATTCGAGAAATCAAAAAGGTTAAAGGACCATAATGGAAATTGGAATTTATTGCAAAAGATATTTTATAATCATTCGTTTTATATTTATAAATAATTGGGATAATTTCACATACATTCCCTGAGATTTGCCATAATTGCACCTGTCTCCTCTCAAGTTTTAAAAATTATACTTACACCGTATGTTTATATTTTTAATCACAAGAAAATTCATTTTAATAATGTAATTCAAAAACACCAATGAAACACCCTAAAATACCTTAATTTCTTTTTAAAAAATGGACCTTGAATATGAATTATTTAATCTATAAAAATGTCAAAGTACTCATATTATCACACCAAATTTTCAATCTCCACCATATTTTATTTTTCAAAATCTAGTTATCTGGCTAGTCTAAATAAATCACTCTATTTATTAAAATCTTATAAACAAATATATTAATAAGAAAGGGATGATCATTTTAATAACAAAAAAACATGCGTAAATAACTTTTGAGACTCTATTAGAGTGTCAAAAAACTTTAAGTTTAGGGCCGTTTTATTTTTTTACTTATTTATTGTTTTTAAAAGTAAATAAAGATACTTTAGGATATTTGGCTAGTACTTTTAAGTTACATTGTCAAAATACTTTTTTGTTATAAAAAATACAAACATAAAAGGTATATATATAATTTTCAAAATCAGAGAAGATGTAAGTGAAATTATGACAAACTTTAAGGGTGGCATGTAATTATTCCTAAATAATTCGTCAAGAAAACGATACTTCAACAACCATGAAAATATTGTTTACTCAAAAAAAAAAAAAAACAACCATGAAAATATTTCATGGGTGTATTTGGCAGGAGTGAGTATTGCGTGCACCACGCGCGCCACGTGGCGTGCCACGTGGTGCACTAAAACCAATCACATATCGCCAAATAATACAAGGTATGGCCCACTATTGCCACATGACGATAAATTATTGGTTCTAGTACACCACGTGGCAATGCACGTGGTGTATTGTATACTTTTCCATTTGGCAGGCATCAAAGCGTCGTGTCATATCATATCCATGTACCATGTAGTAGTTTGTAATGTGTATCGTTTCAAAAAGTAAGTGCTTTTTTCAAATAACACAAATATGTCGTGTCAATCACACATTAGGTAAAATACAATCGTGTGTCTTGTTTGAAAAGGGTATTTTGAATAAATGTGTCATGTCTTTCCTAGTCAAGTCGTTTCTAATCATGTTTCACGTCCAAAATCACAAACCCATACGCGGACTCATTTTGCTCTGTGTCTTAATTTTGTAAATGATGATTACAATTCAAATAAATTTGACGTGATAGGCCGGACAAGTCACAATGTTGACGCGTTTAATAGTTCTTTCTCAAATTAAGAGCACACCAATTAAAAAATTCAGTCAAAAAATGTTAACCACAAATAGTACATATAGATGATTAAAAACCTTCCACTTAAGGAAGAAAATAAGAAAAATCCAGAAGCAACATCATTATTACAAACACAAAGCAACAAATAATTCAAATATACATTAAAAATCATCGTATTGCAGCATCTAGAAGAAAAAACCATAATCATATACGTTAGAAAAGAAAAATCTACAAAATAAATACGTCAGTAATTTTCAATACTGAGCACCATGCAATTCAAATGTACCCAATCTAAATTACACAACACTGAATGCTCTGCATTCATGCAACAACTACCATTTTTAAATGTCAGGAGATGACTAGCTATCATTATTCATTTTCTAAAGGATATGAATGATGTGATAAGAAGTTATTTTAGATAATGTGCCATTACTAGATATGAGTTTATGGTAATGTCGAAGTAATTTTTAACAAAATTGCATTATCCTTTCCTAATCAACTCCAACGTCTTCCACCAAGTTTGTTTCAATCCAAGTTCCTTCTCTTCAGTCGCTTTAATATTCACCTTTAATTCGAAAGCATTTCGTCCTCGCTTTCCATCATCCATGCTCCTTCACCTTTGTCTTCTCTCCCTCATCCACCAACCATGCCACTATTCTCTTCCCCAAACCCAAAGTCTCTAGCACTGTCACTCTAAATCTATCTCTCCTTTCCCCCATCTATCCTCTTCTACCAATGTTAGGTTACATATCTCTATATCCTCTGGGCCCTACTGCTCTCTCTCTCCTCCCCTTTCCCTTTACGAGTTTGATGGGAATAGAAAAATGAGTTTTTGTATGCTAATAACTACAATGGTTTTTAGGTTTTTAATGGTGGTCATGGTTATCAAGTGATTATTGAATTTTATTCAAATTCAATAGGTTCAGAGCAAAATTAACGAAGATTTAAAATTTCCAATTTTATTTGGCACTTTGCTGTCAGATTGTTAAGATTTGTAAATTTATCTTAAGCAATTTTGCTCTCTATTAATATAATTGAATAAAATTTCAGATTTAGAAAAAAATATATACGAGACTAATAAATGCTAATTGCGTTCTAAGAATGAAAAGAAAACAAAGCGTTTTGAGAATTAGTTGTGTCAATGCGTAAATGTTGATGTTCAAATTTATAATGCTGGTGTCACTGTTAGAAGCCATTGGAGGGATGGAGTAAGGAAAATGATGAGAAAAAATGGGGAAAAGACTGGAGTAAGGAGAACAACGAGAAAAAATTGAGGACGGACTGGAGGTTGGGAGTTTGGGTTTGAACAAGGGTAATTTGGCCGTTTGATAAAATTTACTCTATCGTTAAAATAATTTCTCTGACAATAACATTTGCCCTAGATATGAAGTGGTTGATTAGGAAAATGGCCTTATCAATTACCATTATTAGGAAAATTTATCTACAAATAGGAGAAGGAGACAACAAATTACGTGCGACAAGAAATGGTCAGAAGATAAGAGATGCATCAAATCTCATAGAACCTTTCTCTCCAAATTATTTTCAAGTTTTCTTTTTAATCTAGTTTCCTTTTTATTTCAAGTATTTCTTTAGTTTAGATTTCAAGCTCTCAATTTACTTTTTGAGGTAATATGTGTCTACTTTCAGTCAATATAATCTCAATCCATAGTCGTTGTAAACATTTTTAGCCTTAATGCAATTTTCGATTTTTGCAATTCACTGTTTAAATTAATTTACTTTTCAATCTCCTTTAAAGTTTTGTCAACCACTTATTCAAGTTGCATTAGGTGTTAGTTATCGTCAATTGTTTAAAGTGTAAATTTAAGTCCTTAGAGTTGTCTAAGGTCGATGGATAGTAGTTGTGTAGAAGATTAAGACATATATTTAAGTTCTTAGAGTTGTCCAAGGCAGATGGATATGTAGAAGTCATAACACAATCGACATATATTTCCTTTTCCTTTTACTAGGAACGAGGCATGTGTTTTGCACGTTTAATGGTTCATTTAATAAACAATACAACAAAAAGAAAAAAAAAAGAGAGAAAAAAATATAATAATTTTGGTTTTTTATTTTTTTAAAATCCACATATAAAAAATTACCCCAAGAAACTAATATAGAATAAATACCATTATTGAAACCTACATTTCATTATTACAATTGTCATTTAAAACTATTTAAGTATCAAAATACTACTATTTTTACTTTATTCGTTTCACATGTATTTTGTGGTAATTTCACATATATTATAGTTTCATTTCAGAGGAAGAAATGAAACGACAAGTAACATCCAAACTTGAGATAGCATTTCCCCTTTTCATTAAAACAGACTAGTATTTGAAAAATATTTGGCATCAGTAAGTCACTCTTTCCTTGATTGATCTGGGATAGATTTGTTAACATCATATACCCTTTTGATTTGAAAATTTTTATTTAAAAAATTATCACAAAATCAAGATGGGGGTTGGTAACATTCTCGACTTTTGAAATGGGGTTAAGTGATGTGATGAAAATGTTAGAAAGTATAATTTATAAAAAGTTTAATTATTTTGAGGTCGCTTTTCAGAAAAAATTCATCCCAACTTTACTACTTGGTTTTGGGTTTTTTTTCTTTTCTTCTTCTTCTCTCCCTTTTTTTTTTTTTTTGTGTTAACAATTGTCAATCTAAAATCAATCTTTTCAGAATTTACCCCAGTATTCAAACCAACTTGAGATCATTCTTGTCAAAATAGAAGAATATCTCCAATTGGCATGACGATGGTTTCTCTAAATTATCTTTACGAAAGAAATTATGAAATCTTTTAAAATTTTAAATTGTTATCGTATCAAAGGAAAATTACTAATGTATAAAAATGTGTAATTATGCTTGAAGTCTCTAAATATTTGATAAGTTGACCACTAATTTTTATATGTCACTATTATATCTACAAAGTATCAGATGAGACTTTAATATAATTGTGTCACAATTAGTAATAGCAATGGCCCTTTTAAAATTTTTTGGTACTATTACCAATTTAAAATGGATTTACTATGGTGTCTTTTTCTATTGAATCTAACATGCGTATAAAAATGATAATAACTTTTTTGTGTGAACATACCAAATAGGAATACACTTTATAAATCTAGTGATTTTAACTTTGGGGTAATGAATCATTTCAAAAGTAACACTTGCTTGTTGCATACAAACATATTATTTCCATTGTGCAAAATTATCAAGTTAGTTAAGTTATATCATTAGTTTGGATTTATTATGCAATAAAAGTGTGCAATTATAATTTTCTTTCCATATCATTTACAATTTGTAATGACTCATCTTATTTAGTTAGGTGATATCATTTTTAAACTATTGTAATTCTATATTTATCATAATTATTTTTTTCCACATAATTGATAATATTTTTCTCCTTCCTCAACCTTCTATCCATAAAAAAGATAATGATAAGTAATGAATTTACCAATTTTTGTATAATATTTTTTATATATTTTAGGTATGTTTTTTTATATATTTTTTAGGTATGTTTTTAGTAATTTTGATATTGGAATGGCTCAATTTCATTATTTATCATCAAATCAAGGTTTGCTCCAAAATTGGGGTTTTTGGTCCGGAAATTTGGGTTTTGAGGCAGAAATATTATTTTGAGCAAATTTATGCCCAAGTTTATTTGATTATGCAGGAAAATGATGTTTAAACACAATTTGGATCAATTGAAACTCAAAGAATGTCAAATTCAAGGCTGGTTCAAGTTGTACTAATTTAATCATTTAAGCTTGGAATTTTCAGCAATTATTTTCTTCATCAAAATCTACCAAGCAAATTATGGTTCAAATGGTGGAAAAATGTTTCAAGAACATTATAGGAATAACCAAAAATTAAAAAGGGCAAAATGGTAAATTGGGAGCGATACGTGCCTAGCGATACGCGGTAGATCATCTGCGTATCGCAAACGCGTATCGGTACCAACTTGCAGATTTCGGCTCCCTTCAACTTGCAACTTATTCACACAACTTTTGTAAATAATTCCAACGTCTAGTTGCATTTTGGGAAGCCCTAGAAGATAATACAAAGCTCAAGGAAGACTTTGGAGCCCAAAAGAATCAAATTTCATCATTATGTCTCCAACTTGGACAAGGACTTGAATTAGGGTTATTTCTATAAATACATGCCTTTGTTATGTTTAGTTCTATGCTTAGTTTGATACTTGAGAAAGCTTGAACTAGAGCTTGGTAGGAGGAGCACTCCTTGTAAATACTTAAAGTAGGTTTTCTTTCCTAGTTTTGTAGTAGGCAAAATCATATTCTTGTAACAAGACTTTGGAGGAACCACTTTGTATTCAACATGTTTGATGAAATGCAAGGACAAGTTTTGGAGGCAAGTTCATCCACCAAATGAGCAACTCTAACCTTATTCCTTTTAGTTTCATTCATGCATGCTTGTTTACTTTTATTT
>JAMWEH010001188.1:0-37543 GCA_024721245.1 Mitragyna speciosa | reverse complement strand
TGCATTAGAGCTCAAGTCGCCTCTCCAATTATCAATCATTTTTTGCAGAATTAATCCCAAAATTAATTAAAGTTACCAAAGATTAATCAAAATCAATTATAAGATATTCATAATCACAAACCATCTACTCAATTTCACCAAAATTAAAAAAAAATCCAAAAAAAAAGCTCCAAAATCATTGTATAGACCAAGAATGCTTGGGTGATTGAAAACAAATTGACTTTGTGTCTTAACAAAATCAAATAATTGTTATCGATGTCTAGATGATAGAATTTTTTGTGATTTGAATACAAATTCCTAAAATAAAGTGCTATATGGGACTTCAAAGAACATTTTTATGTTAAATTTTGTGAATTTTTTTCATCTCTATTAAATTAAATTTTGTGAAATTTTTCATCCCTATTAAATTATAATGCTTCAATAATAAAGTTTTAAACTTTTTCTTCTAAGGATGATTTACATTAAAATCAATTAGAAGCAAATAAACCAATAGATATCTTGTCAAATGAAAGAATTAGAGGGAAGGAGAATAAAATGTATCCATATATTTCAGCTTTTCCAAAGGAAGCTCGTGGTGTTATTAGATTAGATCAATTAGGCTTTCCGTTATTTCGTTTCCATTAATCTTAGTCACTTTTTTTAGTTGTTTGGGAGTTTGCTTTTGATCCTAGCCATGAGGGTAGCCAAGCCTCAGTTCCCCTGCGGCCACCATCAGACTATTTTCTGTCCCCATTCACTAGTGCGGCCATGGCGCGTCTCACCCCATGGCCAGGGCTAGAATGTGCACACAATCTACTGCTTAGTTTAATTTGAGAAATTTAAAGGCAGTAGTACTCTTTATTTTATGCTTTAAACTTGTGTAAGTATTAAGGTGAGGTTTATATCTCCCTCTTTTCTTAATATTAAAAATACTTGGAGTGGTGCCCTCTCCCGTATACAGGATTAGCCAATAAAAAAAATATGTTAATTAAATTAACACTTTTATGACAAATTAATTGTATTTGAAAGTTAATAAATAACATATTGTAAAACAAAAAATTTAATTAGGTGATCAAATTATTTTATATGTGTATTATGTATTATTTTGTATTTTGAAAGAGTGTTTTATTGAAGTATAAGTGAAAACATTTAAGAACACATAATAAATTAATTATTCATATTACAATGCATCAAATACAAATATTACACCAAAATTAGGACAATAAGCTCAAGCAAATGAAAAATTGATTTTAACGCTAAGGCTAAGAAACATGTGAGAATACAGTGGCATGGAAAATGAACAAAAAAAAATAAGAAAAAGAATTTTCAATTAGCCATTTAAGTTTCAATTTATTAGGGTTTATGGTGAAAATTTGAAATTTATTAATTAAATTTCATTTCATTTCTTCTTAAAACACTAACTATAACTAATTAAATTTCATGGGACCATACTAATCCAAACTCCAAACATTGGGACCAAAAAATGAAGAGTCAAAACTTTGAATAATGCCAATTTAATTTTGAGTGTTAATTTCTGTTGAATTTTTTTTAATAGTCATTTTTTGGCTAAAATTAGAGATACTCTTGACTAGCTTTTAATTGAAAGTTTGAGACCTAACTTGGCTACTCTCCCAAATATTCGACTAAAATTGTGTTTCTCCTTTATCATCATAAAAAACCGTTGGGCTTTAGGGCAGCCATGAGAATTGTTGCAAGATAGGCAAGGATTTCATAAGAGGCTCTAATGCTAAAAATTTTGTATAGACCGGTCAAGTGGCAAATAGGGAGCCCATGTCATTGTGAGAGTCCAATTCACTGGACCGGGTCTATAACGGTAGTTTTCGTTCTAATATCATATACTATCATTTAAACATTATACAAATGTACATATTCATAGAACTACAATATTTGTTGAAGCACTTAGACCGGACTTGACTCAAAATTTTCTAGAAGAAAGGGTTAGCACCTAAATAGCGCTGAAAATGTTTGTTGTGATTCTATTTTTTTGAAAAATTTTTTTTGAAAAAAAATGCTATGTTTTGTAAATAATTGTGTAAAAAATTAAAAAAGTTGTTAGGAAGTTTTGAACATTTCAAATAAGTTTTTTAAAAAATTTTCAAAATTCAAACACTTACTTTTATTTCAACAAAAGTCAACCAAAAACACACTCTAAATATTTTTTCTAAATAATTCTAAAAAATTACTCTAAATAATCTATCCAAATGGAGCCGTTATAAATAAAACTATGGCACACTCAATGGTTTGTAATTCAAAATTATTTTTTAAATACATTTAGTTAGAGATAATTAAAAATATATAAAATAAAAAAAACAATTGATCAGGTAGGGAGATAGGTAGTTATTAGTGAGGAAAATAATTATTAAAAATTATATATTTTAATAAGTTTGATATTATAAATAACACTAAAATTAGCGTAATTATATTTAAATATTTTTGTGCTTACTATACACCAATATTCAATAAGAATATCATCTTCAATTAAAAATTTGATTAACCTAAAATCAAAAACAAAATTCGAATTTGAGTTTTAGCAAAAATAAAAAATTAAAAAAATTAAAGACAATGTTGCAAATGATACCGAATATGATTTTCAATTCAATCGAATTTTTTACCAAAATCTAATAAGGGATTTCAAAATCACTTGAAAGCTCAATTAAACTAAAATTTACTCACTTGTGAGGTTAATTTGGCCAAAATAAAGGATGAATATGTCACTCTCCAAGGTTTTCCATTAAAAGAAAAATGAAAAAGAGGTGCGAGTAATAAATACTAGTACATAATTTTCACATAATTAGCAATTGAAAGCTAAAATACAGGGTTTTAAAACAAATAAAAAGATATTGATGTTTTTATTCGTATTCCATAAACTCATGTTAGAAAAAAGTCGAGGTTATCATCCTCTATTTCATCATTTATGGAACAAGTATTAAAATAAAATATTTTTCAATTTTTTTAAAAATATCACTAAATAGTTAACCCTAATAAAAGAAAATACTCTTACCAAAAAATATTAAAAAAAAAGCCGAAAAATTACGTCATTTCTGGATATTGAAAAATAACGTCATCAAGCGAATAGCAAACCGTTGCTTCCGTTCAAAGAAGAAGAGAATTAATTATTATTAATACATTAGAGTAGACTACAACTTCTCATCTGAATCTGATCAACAATTTGACGAATAAGGACAGCTGCGTCCACTTTCTCTCTCACGCACAACACGCAGTAAAGAGCACCTGTTAATTTGGTGTAGATTCGGGGGAAAGAAAAGCAAAAAAAGTGGTAACTATTACGATTTCCAAAACCCTAGATCACTTGTTACTCGATTATTACTTCACTGTTCGTTTAATTTTTCATTATTGTTCTAATTAAGCCACAGAAATTCATGTATTTTCGTTTAATTTGATCTGTGCAGGTTTAATTTCACTTGGATTTGGTCGGCAGTTTTTATATAAATCCGAGTCGGATTTGTGTTTTTGAACAGGCAAAATGGTTTCCTTTGAGATGAATGATATTAAAAGTGAGTTAATTTTCATCTTTCAATTTCTATCTCTTTTTTTTTTTTTTGGGTTGCAGTTAATTTATCCTCTGTTTAATTGATTATATGGGATGATTATCTAGTGGTTAAGGATGCATATACTCTTTTAGTATGCTCTACTTAAATGTTTCACGCCATACTGGTCGGTTAATTTGTTTATCTAGCAAGTTTTAGATTTGGAAAATTGGAATGATCCCAATTTTTTTGGCCCACAATTTCTAAACCCAAATTTAGTACAATTGATATTAGTATTGCATGCGTTATGAAAACCCAAATAATCATAATTCACTTTGACATGGCTTGGAGGAATGTTGAGTTTTGGATCCCTAATATATGGGATGATATAAGCTTACGCGAGTGGTGGTGAACTCTGAAATAGGAGTGCTTTTCTTAAAATATCCTGGATTTCATTCCTTGGTGTAAAGGAGAACTTGGTACGGTGGGCAGAAAAGTCACCACCCTTTTTTTTAGTCTATGAGATTAGCCTTTACTCTTGGTGAGTTCCTACTCCTGTGGAACTGTTGGTACTGGTCCTACATTTTTGCCTCCGAGCTAAGTAGAAAGTGCTCAGTGGGAAGAGGAGTCTGGCATGAGATTTGGCACATTGTTGAAGTGTAGTATATGCAGTTTATTCTATGGATCGATTTAAATGTGGTAAATAATGCTGTTCATTTTCTTCCTCTTGCTTCGCAATGGGGAGATGACATGATTAATTCTACAATCATGTCCATTGAGGTCACCACTGAAGTGAGAAATAATTTTGTGAATGAAGCTTATGGTAGATTAAGTTTATTCCGTAGTTAACCGTTTTCGGACAGTGTGGTGTGTTAGCAAGCTAGCAATTACAAAGCAATGGTTTTTGGTTGGTGGTCCCATTATACATGCTACCATACACTCATCCATAAACACTCCTGGAATATACTAGTTATGGCTGCTGTTGTAAAGTTATAATCAAATCGTGTTGGAAGTGCAAGTTTGTAGCTATATTAAAATCTATAAATTTGAGAAAGTAGCATGCATGTTGATGGGGAATTACCTAAACTGGTAGTCTATTAGACTCAATATTTCGTGATAAATTCAATAGGCTGAAATACAATACAAAAAAGGGTTCATTAAAAAAATTACAAAGAAAAATGGGAGAGAATAATGGATAAATAAGAGAAACTTTGCCAAGGCAAGAACGCGGCTTTTAGATTCCCATGTAAATGCTTGAAAATAATGTTTTGACTACAAACAGATATTTGAAAACTGTAAACAGGATTGCATTCCTGTGAAGAATTAGGGAGAGCATATCTGTAATAATGGTGATTTCTGGCTTGAAAAGTTCAGTTTTTTTTTTTTTTAATATAAATTTAAATATACTATTTCTTTTGAATGTTTAGCTTTAAACCATATAACACCAATCTGGTCTTTTGTATTTTGGTCAAGGGTAGTGGCATTTAAGTTAGAATGTTAGCACGTGCAATTGTAAGAACAACTTCAAAAAGTTCAAACTAATTAAGGCTAATTACAACATGAAAGGGGGTTTGGTTATGTTTTGTTTCAATTCCTGTCTGCATTTTGGCCAACTTAAAATATATGCAGGTCTACGTATGGGGGCCATAAGAAGCTAGCTGCGTAAATGTTGGGAATCTTATTCTCTTCGCATTCTGCTGTGATCTTCATTCTAGTGGTTATGATTAAGCTTTTAGATTACTAGGGAAGGTGCATTGAATTGCCTTTTTACAACTTTGCGGTTTAACAAAGCTTGGTTTTTTATTTTGAAACAGAGATTGGGTTGGGATTAACGGGCTTTGGAGTATTCTTCTCATTCTTGGGTATCATTTTCTTCTTTGACAAGGGGCTAATTGCAATGGGAAATGTAAGTGAAATATTTTTCTACCATGGTTTCGTATCTCGTGTCTCTTGCACATTCTTTACCTTTTTGCTACTGTGCTCTCAGTGTTTGTTATTATCTTACCAAATCAGATCCTCTTCTTCTCCGGGGTTACGTTGACCATAGGACTGAAGTCATCCATGCAGTTCTTTATGAAACGTGCCAATTTTAAGGTTTGATAACCTGCCCCATTGTTAGTTTTCTTTTCTTGTGTGCATTTGGTTTCTTTCTTACTAGCTGAGTTTGAATTTTGGTTATTGAATAGGGAACGATATCATTTGGTGCTGGATTTTTCTTGGTTGTCATAGGCTGGCCAATATTAGGAATGATTTTGGAGGCCTATGGGTTTGTTGTACTCTTCAGGTTTGTGAGATTTCCTCTGGCCTTTAATTGTCCTTTTGTCTTTTTAAAAGTTACCTGTCCCTTATAATGTATTTCTTGCAGTGGGTTTTGGCCGACACTAGCAGTTTTTCTGCAGAAGATACCTATTCTTGGTTGGGTGTTTCAGCAGCCATATATTAGATCGGTATGTTTTTTTGCAACTTACGTATGACGCTTAATTTTCTGTTAGTGGATCCAACACGATGACATTTTGGTGAACGAGAAATTTGGCCTTATTTATCTTTTTGGCATCGCTTGTGGCATTTGACATGTATTTAGCTTATTTATTTCATGCTTATGGATTAGTACAAGCATTAGAAAGGCTCAAGGGCTACTCTATGTACCACATATTATCGCCTGTTGCCAGCATTCAGAGTTGTTTTTTAAATCATTTTTTTTTTAGTAGAGTAGCTCTCTTTTTCCTTCTTATTTTTATTTTGGGCGCAAATATTTTCTTTTCTCTTTTTTCCCCCCTTGGAGCAGTGAAATGGGGAGGGTGAAGAAGCTGAGAAGGGAAATTATGTACTCCGATTTTAATAGTTAAATTAGTTACAAAGATCTTCTTCAAAATTATTTTCATTGAAAAATGTGGAATCGACAGGTGTTTAATAAGTAGTGATGGAGACTTTAGACTATCCTTTGGTGTTTGAGCATTTGATGATACCAGAACCTACTAATGTTATAATATTTTTATAACCCTGTTATAAAACTCAAGTGCAAAAGAATCTAGCAGATTTCAGGGAGCTTGGTACTCTGCACAAAATCAACTTTGATGAGCTTGAGTGATGTATTAAGTAGAGTTTGTGTTCCTTGATAACAGTTGAAGGCCAAACTGCCTGCCAGTCTAATCAAGCTTTCTTTATGGAAATGTAAAAAATTTGAGAGTTCACGAACTAGTAATTTACTTTAAAATCCCAGTGTAAGAGATGCATAAAAAAGTTTTTAGACTTCCCTATTATGTCTTCCAGATTTGCCTAATGCGTGGCCCATCCCATTCCAAGACCCCTATTCCAAACACATGAAGCACAGAACTTGTCTATCTTCTTCAACTGAGAGTCTCAATTTAAAACCCCACGTAAGAGATGCATAAAAAAGTTTTTAGACTCCCCTATTTGTCTTCCAGATTTGCCTAATGCGTGGCCCATCCCACTTCAAGACCCCTATTCCAAACACATGAAGCACAGAACTTGTCTATCTTCTTCAACTGAGAGTCTCAAAGTCCCCCTTGCGCCTCTCAGCTCCCTTGATGCTTCTCTGTACCCCTTGTTATTTATCTCTTGCTTCTGAATGGTATCTGTCACAGTGTGTCATACGCTCTGTATACACTTCCACCAGACCACGATTGGTGGTTGACTCATCACCATAGCCACCGCCACAATGACATCTCTTATTTTCTTTCCTGTAGTAGCTTTTGCCTAGTAAAGCACTTAATTGAAATAGATAAGAGCCATTTCTTTGCTCTTTATCAGGAAAAATAAATAAGGTTTTTGGCTTTCTGCTATTGGCAGCAAATTTTTTTTATTAACAGGTCTAGTATTTTGTGGTTTTATGAAATGTTAGTTAATTGTGATAGATGAGATTGATGGTTTGGGAGCTATATCATGATTCCATGTTCCTTGGCTCTTGTAATTGAGTTAATAAATGGTAATTGTAGTTTGGCTTGGAGTCAAGATGTGTGAAGTGAAGGACAAGGTTGTAACTCCTAAAAGCTTTGGAGTTTAAGCTAACCTTATGCACAAATGTTTTTTAAGTTTTAGGCAATATGGGCTTCAGTTTGTGTCATTTTTTGATCTTGTAGATTAAAAACAGGTAAAGATTTGATTAGAAGGAGAATTTTGAATTGGTGAACAATTTTATCAACTAGCCAAAAGCATTTTGAAATCTCTCAAAATTCTTTGTTGTTGTTTCTTGACATGAAAGGATGACAAGGCTATTTCTTTGACCGCCTTGAATTGTTCAAGATTCTAGTTAAAAAGTTTAAGGAACGAGATTCAAAATTTCGTACTAGGCATGTAGTTAAGCAAAGATACAGTTTCTATACTCCATTAATATTAGCATCCTCAGAAAACCTACATGGATGGTTCTGATAGCTTTTAGGTCATGTAGCATTGGAGATTTTGTTGATTGCATTTAGGCCGAGTTACTGATTTACCTAATTGCATCACCTGATTCCTTGAGTTAAAATACCTCTCTTGTGAATCAGATGCAAACCTTTTCCAATTCACAAATATGCCAGAAAATTACCATGACAATGTTTTCGAAGAGAGAAGGTGCTTTTTTTTTTTTTTTTAACTCGTTACGTGTTGGTTTAGCTGTTTTAAGTGCATTGAAATTTAGTCCAAAAGCAAATTGGACTTCTGTCAGAGTGTTCTTTCACTTAGAATATTGTGTCACATCAGTAGCATTTAAGTTGTTCTTGCCTTCCCTATTCCTAACATTTGCCTTGAATTGAAAATGTTTGGTCTCACTTTGTTTGTAATTAATGTATGAGCTGTCAGTTTCATTGAACTTCAGTCTATGGCTTCCATCTTCTTTGAACAGAATGCTGACTTGTACTTACCTGCATTTCATCACAAAAAGAAACAATGTACTGGGGAAGATGACATTTTCTTAGATCGACCAGTTTGATGACAAGTATTTTGGTCATTCTTTAGGCATATATTTGCATTCTTATCGCGTGAATTTTTCTGACCATGGCATCAAACCACCAATTTTACATTGCCTTCCAGAGTTGCTTCTTCACATATCTGGCTTGGGAAATAATAGGTCACAGTATAATACAATCAGAATAGCCTCTAAAAAAAAATGAAACAATGCCTAATTTAGTAGTGTCATCCTTCCTTCTGAATCTAGGGATTGCATTTATCGCAATAATTAACTTCATTAGGATTTGGTCCATCCTCTATGGTTAGTATGACCAATTCGACTATTGGAAAGTGAAAGCGGATGATCTTTGCATGATTTTCATCAGATTGTGCTGTGCAAAATTCTGCTATAATCCTTGTAGAGAATGTGAGAAATGACAAGAAGCACATGGTACATTTGAACTTATTTATATTTGATACGCATTGACAAAGTCCTACTTGTGTGTAAACATGTCATAAGACTGATGATTGTCCCTTGGTGCTAACTTTTTAATGGGGGTTGCTACTGCCATTTTTATTATTATTATTTTTTTAAATCAACTCTTTTTATACCTCCTGAATCCAAAGCCCCTCCTTGTTCTTGAGGACTTCCTGTTCCTTCTTCATCCTGTAAAAGAAAAAGAAAATGGAAACGAAAATGAAAAAGAAGAAAAGGGATAAGGGGATGGTACTTTGGCTACATCCATGATTAATGTGAAAAAGAGTGATGATGTTTGCCATGTGTGTATTTTAGGCTTATTCTTTCTTTCCGACTCTGTACTACAAACTGGAGTCCCACTTCTTCTTTTCTTCTTTTTTTATTTATTTTTTATTTTTTATTTTTTTAAGTACTTCAAACTGGGCGTCTTATGTTTCTGTTTTGTTTCTATTGATTTGTTTATTTCTTTAAAATTTTCAGTGGTGGAGCAAAGGTTTCTTTCCAACTATATGAAAAAATTTGATATATTTTAGCTGCCATCTGAAGTTACAGAATCATGCATTCATAGTTATTCGTTTGTGGTTTTTGTGTGTTTCTTGTTGATAAATTTTACAACTGTTATCTTTAAGTTTTGTCATTTTTTATTTTCTGATTCTTTTCCCCTTCTTGGAGTGTGTAACATATTAATGTGCATTATTATTTAGATTTAAATCTGAATTTGCTAGTTCTTCTGTGCAGTTCTTTGACCGTTATCGTGGTAAAAGAGTTCCTGTTTAATCTTCATACGGAGATGATGGCAGCTGTTGGCCTATATTTTAGTGTTTTAAAATACATAGCATTTCCTCGTCAAGGATAAGCGCTCTCTGTTCTCTGCTGATATGGGGGGATCCATAGGACCACGTTGATGTCATTTTTGGATTTTCAGATACAAAGGACGTTATCTTTTTTTCTTCTACATTTTCTTTTTGGGGTGTGGGAGGAAGCATAATGTGTTGTAATATTCTTCAGGGGCCCTGCATGTCTAATTGATTTCCCTGAAGATTTTCTTTAGTTTGTTAGTAGTTTGTGAATCTTTGATCAATAGTAATTCTTGTAGTTTTCTTTCTTTTTTTTTTTTTTTGGGTGGGGGAGGGGGGGGGGGGGGGGGTTATACTACACTACCGTGGTTTCTCCCCACAAGAAGTCTTAAAACACCCAGCGTCCACCTCCTGCTGCCCTGATCCTGCCTTCCATCTCTTCTCCACATGTCCTCTTTCCCCTTTTCCTGCCAAATTTTGAGGAAAAGATATGGATGAAGGATGAATAATTAGTAGGATTTATAACAATGCTTGTAATTATTAAGCCTTCATGTCTAGCTATTTCAACTTCTGTATAAAATGTGAAGCTATGGACTAAATATTTTGATTTCAACATTAGTTTTTGTGGCTATAAGCTCAGCTCGTTTGTTGAGACTGCTTAATATTTGTAAGCCCTTCATTATTGAAATTGATACTTGTAGCAAAGGACTACAAGTTGTGCTTGTGCAGGTAGGCCTATCAAATTGTTTTCTCAAGTAAAAACTGAGTAAAAAAAAAGAAAGGGTTTTTTAGCCAATGAGAGTTGGCTGTTGGGTAGCAAAAGTCGTGAGAAAATTGAAGCATAATTTGGTAGTATGGTATTTCATTACTTGTAGGGACTATAAAGTTCTGAGTCAAAGTAATTTAGTGCTTCCACCGGGAGTGGTAGCCACGTGTTAAGGTTCTTGATGGAGCTGAAATTAATCTGTGCGTTCCTGCACAAGTGGATAGCCACGTGTAGATATTGCCTTCCCGAAGAGAGATTTCGAGCAAGAATATTCATTACTTCTTAGTGCTATTTCTAGTGTTCGACCACCGTGGAATCAGGATGCTATATTTTGTCAAAGTGAGACGAAGGTCATCTAGCTTATTGCTTAATAGGTGATGACTCGAAATGGTGTCACGGAATAGCGATTCCAAGATGGTTCACAAAAATTTGAAGGATAAATTTGTGTTTGGTAAGAAGTGCACTTGAGGGAAAAAAATTATACACTTGAGGGAAAAATATTATCGGCAATTTACACTTGTATATCTTCAATTGGAAGGCATTCTGGAATTCAATAATGTCTGGAAATGGTCAAATTTTTGATTTATTGGCTAGAATAGCTGAGGTTTTAAAGTGCAATTAGTAAGAAAAATGTCTCACAACCCTTCTCAAACTTCATTGGACTTAATCCAGAGCATGCCAAACTTAGAATGATGAGATACTACAACACTTGTGATACTGCGAATAAGCGCACGTATGGGGTATAACTTCCACTGGACTTAATTTAGAGTTTGCCGAACTTAGAACAATGAGATTTTTGTAGTAGTCGTGATACTGCGAAGGAACCCACCTTAGGGAACAAATAATCAGCAATTTTCACCTTCTAATCGACAGGAGAAATTCTGGCCAGTATTGTTGTTTGGTAAAAGTTAAATTTTTGTTTTGCTAGTTTTTCAAAAAAAAAATATGATTACTTTCGACGGGATGGATTTTGTGTATCTTCAATCGGAAGGCATTCTCGGCCACAATGTTATCTGGAGAGGGTCAAATCTTTATTCTACTGGCCTCGTCCACAAGAAAATATGATTAATTTTGTTTGGATCATTAGGTTTGTAAGTGCAATAAGTATGAAAAATTTCCTACAATCCGTCTTTTCCTAAGCTCAAATTTCACTGGACTTAATTTAGAGCTGTCCAAACTTAGAAGGATGAGATACTATAATAGTTGTCATACTGCGAAGGATCCCACTTTAGGGAACAAATAGCCCCATGTTTCAAAAGAAAGTAAATGTGGTGCTCCCACATCGGGAGTTTGAGTGCAAAAATGTTAGGACTTAAGGTCCACAGGCTCCTCTTCTGTTCAGCAATTGTTTGGATGGTGTGAGTTTGTAGGCTCCCATTAGGTTTTCCCTTCCCCTTTCCCTTAACGTTTCAAAAGAAACTAAATGTGGTGCTCCCAAATCGGGAGTTTGAGTGCGAAAATGTTAGTACTTAAGATCTAAAGGCTCCTCCTTCAGTCAGCAATTGCTTGGATAGTGTGGATTTGTGGGTCCTCTTTAGGTATCCCCTTTCCCTTTCCCTTAACGTGCCTGGATGGTGTGGGTTTATGGATCCCCCTTAGGTTTTCCCTTCCCCTTTCCCTTAACATTTCAAAAGAAACTAAATGTGGTGCGAAAATGTTAGTACTTAAGATCCACAGGTTCCTCCTTCAGTCAGCAATTGCTTGGATAGTGTGGGTTTGTGGGTCCTCTTTAGATATCCCCTTTCCCTTAACGTGCCTGGATGGTGTGGGTTTACAGGTCCCCCTTAGGTTTTCTCTTCCCCTTTCCCTTAACGTTTCAAAAGAAACTAAATGTGGTGCGAAAATGTTAATACTTAAGATCCACAGGCTCCTCCTTCAGTTAGCAATTGCTTGGATAGTGTGAGTTTGTGGGTCCTCTTTAGGTATCCCCTTTCCCTTTCCCTTAACGTGCCTGGATGGTGTGGGTTTATGGATCCCCCTTAGGTTTTCCCTTCCCCTTTCCCTTAACATTTCAAAAGAAACTAAATGTGGTGCGAAAATGTTAGTACTTAAGATCCACAGGTTCCTCCTTCAGTCAGCAATTGCTTGGATAGTGTGGGTTTGTGGGTCCTCTTTAGATATCCCCTTTCCCTTAACGTGCCTGGATGGTGTGGGTTTACAGGTCCCCCTTAGGTTTTCTCTTCCCCTTTCCCTTAACGTTTCAAAAGAAACTAAATGTGGTGCGAAAATGTTAATACTTAAGATCCACAGGCTCCTCCTTCAGTCAGCAATTGCTTGGATAGTGTGAGTTTGTGGGTCCTCTTTAGGTATCCCCTTTCCCTTTCCCTTAACGTGCCTAGATGGTGTGGGTTTATGAGTCTCCCTTAGGTTTTCCCTTCCCCTTTCCCTTAACGTTTCAAAAGAAACTAAATGTGGTGTGAAAATGTTAGTACTTAAGATCCACATGCTCCTCCTTCAGTCAACAATTGCTTGGATAGTGTGGGTTTGTGGGTCCTCTTTAGGTATCCCCTTTCCCGTTCCCTTAACGTGCCTGGATGGTGTGGGTTTATGGGTCCCCCTTAGGTTTCCCCTTCCCCTTTCCCTTAACGTTTCTAAAGAAACTAAATGTGGTACTCCCATATCGGGAGTTTGAGTGTGAAAATGTTAGTATTTAAGATCCACAAGCCCCTCCTTTAATTAGCAATTACCTAAATAGTGTGGGTTTGTGAGTCCCCTTAGGTTTTCCCTTCTCCTTTCCATTAACGTTTAAAAAAAAAGGGAACAAGTAGCAAGTTGCAGCTTATCCTTGACATCACCTTATCTTCGATAGGAGGGACTATGGTTGGTAGTGCTGGGAATGGCTACATACTTGGTCTACTATTCTTTTGAAAGTAAAAAGTCCATGCAGTTATATGTACTATTTAACTCTTCTTATGGCCTATACTAGGCATTCCCTTGAAGCATTTTTTTTTTTTTTTTGGTGAGTCATTTGTACCCTTTATGAGATAGAAATACCTCTCTATTTATATAATCCTATAATTTGTTATTTTGCTTATCATCAATTTCTTTAATTTTTTAGTTTTCTTCTTTCGTCTTCTTCCTCCCCCCACTTTTTACTTCATTACATTCTTAAAAAAAAAAAAAAAAAGACAACTTCTTATTTAGCAAAATATCTGGCTGTCACAGGAAAAATACAAAATTTAAAATTTCTTCCTAGTTTCATACTAAAACCTAATACTGTATATGCAAATCTTCTGGTATTTTTTTTTTTATAAACATTCTACAAATCTTAGAAAATTTTACCACATCCTTCCAAGAAAATTGATAATCTTACTAACGTTTTAGCTAAACTTAAAATTTTATGTAAAATCTTGAAATTCCTTTTACCAGAGCTGGACGGGCGTCAACCGCACAAAAATTAATATTAAAAACCTACTCACTAAAAGATAATTTTGAGTATAGTGAAGAGTAGGATCGTCTCCTCAGGGATTGGTCGATTTATCTATTCCTATGTCACCAAAGTAAGGGGGGATTGAAATAATTAAAAATAACTAATCAAAAGAAAATAAACGAAATTGCAGAAAGTAAATTAAAAGAAATCAAGTGAGAAAGCTCTAGCCAAAGGAATGATATTGGAATTGGTTCATTCGACTGATCATTGATGCAAGGATGAATTCTAACAATTATTGATAAATTGGTTATAGCTGCTGATACAATCTAACAGCCAACTCTTCCTTACTGTTTCGGTAATCAAGGTACAACCGTTAATTACTTCCCTAATTGAGAGACAACCTAGGTACAACCATAGAATTTAATCTCACAATTGCAATACGAATTAGAAAAGCCCAATTCTAATCAACAAACACCTACAAGGGTTCATTTAAATTAGATTGTATATCCCTCAAATTAGTTGTCACAAGTATCAAACTAGTTAAACAATCACAGATTTAACTATTTTGAATGACAGAGAACTATATGATAGAACTAAATATTCGGCCGTTAATATTTAATTCAACTATAATAATCCTAAGCGCTAAAACCAAAAGATATACAAATACCAATAATCAAGAGAAACAGTAAAGATAATTAGATCTCACAGTTTGTAGAACCAATCCTTCAATATTCCTTTAACCAGAAAAGTGCTTTAGTTTCTTCTCATCGAGAAGAAACTAAGCAGAGAAACATGAAACGAGTAGAAAGGAAGAAGTCGCTCCTCTCCAAGAGGAGAGAACGAGAGAGAGAGAGATCCATTAGATTGAGAGGTCGTTCCTCTCTTTATTCTCACAAATTCCTACTTTTTCTATCCTAATTAGAATCCTATCACAAAAGGAAGTGTTTCCTTTTATATAGAAGTCTAATTAACTAATATTATTTTCCTATAAAGCTAATTGATTCTAATTGACAAAAGATAACAATTGATTCCTAAAAATCTGCTGATCTTCCAAAATCTCGCACAAAAGATGTAGCTTGAGTCAAAATAGGAAGTTGATGCTTTTAATCCCGCTACTTAGTTTCTCAGCTACAGCGTGCCCACGCCTTACGAACAAAACTCTTCTGGAATTGCCTTTTCTGCTCCAAATTGTACCAAATACACCAAAATACCTATAAACGACACAAAATATAAAACTAAGTAAAATCAACTCATAAAAACAATAAAACACTAAAACATAATGGAAAAACACACAATTAACATTGACTAAATACGCCCTATCAAATACCCCCACACCTAAACAATGCTTGTCCTCAAGCATTCCTCAAACAAGATAAACAAGCATTTCTTAGCACAATCTCTCACATACTAGCATGAATAGCATATTTCCTAAACAATTTCTCAAAACTCAAAATGTAGAAGATTCAACGACTTCCTCCCAGATTTCACTCTATGCACTCAAAAGTATTTCAAGGGACCATTTACTCTCGTATCAACACTATGGAATGACATTACCATATGCTTGCTAATATATCACATCTCCACCACTTGAATAGAAATTTAATGCAAAAATCTAAGGGTCTTTGAACAAGGTTGTAATGGGGCTAAGGTCTAAGGGCAGATAAAATGGAAGTTTTAGGTGTACATGAATGTCAAAGAGTAATGCTTAATTCTACTGCATGAATTCAACTATCATTTTTCACGTTCTTCATTGCCTCATGTAGTACATAACTTGTGCAAACTGGACAAGGACAAACACATCTAGGCTTTTGCCTATCATCACAAAACAACACATATATACACATCACTTCACAAATATTTTTGTACTTTTTTTTTTCACTTTTTTTTTTTTTCGAACATGAACAGAAATAACCTCAAGGTACTTGTACTTGCTAATATTTTCTTTCTTCAAACAACCACCGCAACGAGGCTTGTAATTTCCATGCAATAGAATCAAGACACTTCTTTGACACAAGGTTGAAAGAGAAAGTTAAAACAAAGAGGTTATAGTTAAATTTTAGTGACTAGTCAAAGAACAAAAGGTTAAGGCTCAAAAGGGTTCACTAATGGTATCATGTAAAGGTGGGTATTTTAGAGAGTCAAAAAGGATTAAACCTAATTGCCCTTGTCATTTTAATGCACCAAATTTCATAAAAATGTGATCTTGACACGCATAACAAAGCAAGTTCTAGAATGTCATATCCATGTGTGATAACCACTCATCAAAAGAAAATAGAGCAAATTTCATGAATGGAATGCTCGTAAGGCTCAACAACTCACAAGTGGTTATTTTTGTGTCAAATCTTGCACATTAAGATTTCAATCCATTGTTGAGAAATCAATGCAATACTTATACTAGCAATGAAAACTATACTAATCATGCTTGTCTCGTAATGAGAAAATAGAAAGACAAGATTAACACAAAAAAGAAAAAAAATTCTACCACAACTAAAGAAACATGAAAATGACACTAAAACTAACTACGACACATGAACACAAAACATAAAACAATTGCATAAATCCTCCCCCCACACCTAAACTCTACATTGTCCCCAATGTAAAAATAAAGGTATAAGTGAGGATAACTGGTACTTTCCTGAAAAAGCAGCTAATCACTAGGTGTAGTTGGCGGAGTGAAGCCTGTGAACTCAAAGAAGGCCAACAATTGTTGTGTCAGTTCAGCATTTTGCTGTTCAATGTGAGAAAGACGACTATCCAACTGCTGGATGCTTGTGCTCAAGTGTTGCAGCTGGGTCTCCAAAGTGGTTGGTTGAGTTGGGACAGTCGTAGTAGGCGTTGCTTCATCTGCACACTGTGAAGTACCAGATGTACTTCCCAAAAGACGATGTGGAACGGGACGCGTATATACCCCCGGTGGGCGAAATTTGAAAACCCCATCAACTAATTCTACAATCCCCATAGTTTCTAAACAGGCCAAATTCAATGGCTCAGAGGGACATGCCACATGCATATCTGTTTCCTCGTTCGAGTCAAAGAGTCCATGCTCCACAGCAAGATGAGTGATAATAGACCCTAAAATGATTGGCTTCTTCTTCTTTGCAAGTACAGTTTGGAATTGAGAGGCTAGCCAACACCCAAGATTTACTTTTAGCTTGTTCATCATGGACCAAATGATGAAGAATTCTGCTTTTGAGAAGGTGCCAGATGAATCCTTTCGTCCAGAGAAATTGTAGGCAAGGAACCGACGGGGCAAAGCTTCTGAATCGAAAAAGTTCTAGGCGTTGCCTCTGAGCCTGAGTCATGCTTCCTAATTCTCCTTCCAATTGATCAAGGCACAATGGTAGAATACCACTATCGATCCCCAACCGAGATCTTTGCTTGTGTGCAGATTGAGCTTTACGCTTTTGGCCAACATTGATGTGTGGGACAGAGGGTTCTGCAGAAGTCTTAGCCTTCTTTTTCTTGAATTTAATATTAGTGCACGGCATAATTGAACTGGAGACAAATTAAACCAATTAAAATCAGTAACGGAGCACTATGAACAAACACTTGAATAATGCTGCTTAGAAAAACTTTATTCGCCCATTACAAAGAATGACTAAGCATTAGAAATATAGAATGATTCAAATTAACGAACGTTGTATCAATACAGAATGCTTCAGACAACCATCTACCCAAACAATCATATATTCAAATAAACCCATAAAAATCACAGTTCAACAATTGTATATACCAACCGATCAGCACAGTCATTCGGTCATCACCAATAACCAAGAAACAAACTAATACCCAGAGTTCCAACAACAAAATAACTAATCAGGGAAGCAATTAAACATAAGGAACAATGGAATTACAAATTTCAAAAATTAAGGCAAAAATTAATCAATTTAATAAACATAAAAGAAAACAACAATAAAACCAAATAAGCAGAGATGACTAGAGGTTGAGGGAAAAGGGCAATAATCCTGCAAGAGAGTGAAGAAATTTTGATACCAGTGAGGGAAGTGAGGTGTCGATCGTCAGGGTGTGTGAGAGACAAGGAAAGAAAAAAAAGATGATATGAGAAAGAAAGAAAAAAAAATGAGGGAAAGAGAGAGATGGAAGATGAGAGACAATAATGTGAGAATGAAAGAAAGAGAGTACGCTGGGGGGGGGGGGGTTGCAGAGTTAAAGGAGGATGAGTTGCAGAGGTAGAAGGGGTTTGCAAGGGAGGAAGAAAGAAAGAAAGAAAGAAAGAGGGAGAATGGGGAAAACGGTAGAAAAAAGAAAGAAAAAGAAAGAAGAAAGAATGAAAGTAAGAAGAAAGAAAATACATTGAGAAGAATTTTTTTTTTTTTTTTTTTTTTGCGATTTCAGAACTCTCTACAGAAGACTTTTAGGTTTAACACGTGGGCACGTTGCATCACGAAAAGTCTTCTGATTTTTTTGTACATTCCAGCTCTTTGAGTTTTTCTTATAAGACGTGACCACGCTGTACAGAACGAAGTCTTCTGTCTTTTTCATCAAATTTTCATTACGAGCCAATTGTAAGGTGTGGGCACGCCTTGAAAGAAAAAGTCTCCTGATTTCTCTCACTATGATCCTTCAGAAGCACTAGTTATAAGACGTGGGCACGCCCTATAAATTAAACTCCCCTGTCAAAATCGAAATAATTAGACTTTAACATTTGAATTTAAAACAACCTACGACAACTAAAATAACATAAATTAAACTAAATAATTTGGGTTGCCTCCCAATAGCGCCTTTCTTTAATGTCTTTGGCTAGACATAGCTTCCCTATCCACCAAGATCAAACGGATACCCAAGCTCTTGGAATTGCAACAATCTATGTTCTCTCCATCCATCCGTCATTATGTCAAAATTCTTCCTAGCTTTATGGAGAGCCTTCAAAAATAGAGATGTTGCCTGCAAAACAAATGGTAAAGGTTTCTCATTAGAAATTGGCAAAATAAAACAAAACACTTTACCTGATTGTTGAAACTCAGATTGAACATTAAGCTCTTCAACATATTCATCCAACTCTTGATTCAAGGTCAAGTTATCAGTCTCTTCCTCCTGCAGTTTAAACACTTCATCTTCAACATTTTCCTCTTCATCTTTCAGTGGTTTTGGAGGCATCTCGTCTGTAGCCTCCTCTTTACCATCATAAATTGTTGAATTTTCAATCATGACTGTCTCTTCTTCTTCTTTTGATGCTATGTGGGATATCTTTTTGGACATCTCAATCTCCTCATCAGTCCTTAAACTGATGGTGTTTGCATCCTCCTCCGTTTCTTCAATCGTTTGGAGAGATGATTGTTCCCATATGTCCGCCAAACGATTGGCTACAGCTGTTATCTGTCTTAATTGATTAGTCAAAGTTTGAAATTGGACTTCCATATTTTGCTGCCATTGGAGTTGATCTTTTGCTTGTTGCTGGAGTTTGAGTGTATCTTCGTGTATAGATTTCTTCATATCCTCCAGAGACATACCATAATTAGAATTTGGGACCAGTTGTAGAGTAGGAGAATATGGAGGATTGTACTGTTGGAGGCTTTGGTGATGATCCGGTGTTGACTGATACACATAGGGATTCTTATAGCTAAAATTTGTATGATCCCTCCATTCTGAATTGTACATGTCTGCATAATGATCATACATGGTAGAATAAGAACCAGTAATCTCTCTATGGTTGCCTCGAAAATCCACCTGCGTCCAATTGATGAATTATATTCGTTAGCTCAGTATTTGATTTTTCAAAAGAAAAATCACTTACCTCATTAACAATCCTAGAGGGATAATCAAATGTTGTATCAAACTGCAAGAAGTTCGCTGCCATGTTCAAGAGTTAAGAAGGTGAAAATAGACAAAAAGAAATAAATAAATCAAGACGCCAATCCCCGGCAACGGCGCCAAAATTCTGGACGGGCGTCAACCGCACAAAAATTAATATTAAAAACCTACTCACTAAAAGATAATTTTGAGTATAGTGATGAGTAGGATCGTCTCCTCAGGGATTGGTCGATTTATCTATTCCTATGTCACCAAAGTAAGGGGGGATTGAAATAATTAAAAATAACTAATCAAAAGAAAATAAACGAAATTGCAGAAAGTAAATTAAAAGAAATCAAGTGAGAAAGCTCTAGCCAAAGGAATGATATTGGAATTGGTTCATTCGACTGATCATTGATGCAAGGATGAATTCTAACAATTATTGATAAATTGGTTATAGCTGCTTGATACAATCTAACAGCCAACTCTTCCTTACCTGTTTCGGTAATTCAAGGTACAACCGTTAATTACTTCCCTAATTGAGAGACAACCTAGGTACAACCATAGAATTTAATCTCACAATTGCAATACGAATTAGAAAAGCCCAATTCTAATCAACAAACACCTACAAGGGTTCATTTAAATTAGATTGTATATCCCTCAAATTAGTTGTCACAAGTATCAAACTAGTTAAACAATCACAGATTTAACTATTTTGAATGACAGAGGACTATATGATAGAACTAAATATTCGGCCGTTAATATTTAATTCAACATAATAATCCTAAGCGCTAAAACCAAAAGATATACAAATACCAATAATCAAGAGAAACAGTAAAGATAAATTAGATCTCACAGTTTGTAGAACCAATCCTTCAATATTCCTTTAACTAGAAAAGTGCTTTAGTTTCTTCTCATGGAGAAGAAACTAAGCAGAGAAACATGAAACGAGTAGAAAGGAAGAAGTCGCTCCTCTCCAAGAGGAGAGAACGAGAGAGAGAGAGATCCATTAGATTGAGAGGTCGTTCCTCTCTTTATTCTCACAAATTCCTACTTTTTCTATCCTAATTAGAATCCTATCACAAAAGGAAGTGTTTCCTTTTAGATAGAAGTCTAATTAACTAATATTATTTTCCTATAAAGCTAATTGATTCTAATTGACAAAAGATAACAATTGATTCCTATAAATCTGTTGATCTTCCAAAATCTCGCACAAAAGATGTAGCTTGAGTCAAAATAGGAAGTTTATGCTTTTAATCCCGCTGCTTAGTTTCTCAGCTACAGCGCGCCCACGCCTTACGAACAAAACTCTTCTGGAATTTGCCTTTTCTGCTCCAAATTGTACCAAATACACCAAAACACCTATAAACGACACAAAATATAAAACTAAGTAAAATCAACTCATAAAAGCAATAAAACACTAAAACATAATGGGAAAAACACACAATTAACATTGACTAAATACGCCCTATCAAGAGCTTATAACATTTTTAGTGAATTTTACTCTTTCTTTTACTAACATTTACCATTTTTTTAAGCAAAACTCATGACCTATGTGACCTATGTAGTAGACCTCATCATTTTATTAACAAATCGTGAAACATGCTTAAAAAAATCATTAATTTGAATGTCTTAGTATCTTAAGATATAGTTTGATAGTTTTGCTAAACAAACAAGTAAATTCTGTAGTGTTCTAGTTTCCATTCTGGTAAAACTTACACTATTACTATCTTTAAATCTAATGGTCTCTTCCTCTAAAATAAGCTAACTACCAAAATAAGCCAAATATATTTTATATCAGCATGTTTGCACATCCATTAAACCTAAAATAGTTCAGGATCTAATTGATTCAATAGCTTTTTATGAAGTTTTAGCAAGAAACATAGGAACAAATTTGTAAATCTACTTTTCTACACAGTATATTTTTTCCAATCTATTAGGCTATGTATAAATGTGGTAACTAACAAATTCTTTTCCGTTTCCATTTTACTATTCATGCAAAAATACCAAAAATTGTTGGCCTTTTTCTGAATTAAAATAATGCTCCAAAAGTTACTTTAAGAACTAGATATAGGCCTCTTGAAGTTGGCTTACACTGAAGGACACTTCACAAATTATTGGGAAACTTTAATTGACAATCATCGGTTGCAAATAGGAGAGGCATTACTTTTCATACCAGAATCTATTGACAATTTTACTGTCAAATATGTAGAGCGGATAGAGTTGAAAATTTTACCCTTGGTACTATAAATATTATGTGTACTTATATTTATAAATTATTTTGTATAACTGTTAGTTATTAATAAAAAAACTCATATTTCCTTTGGCTGTTGAAGAATCATTTTTTTAAAATGAAATTTCAATGCTACGTCATAAATGTGTTATCAGAAACATATTTAAATTTTTTTCACTATACAGGGAAAAAATATATGTACAACAATATTGACTTCCATGTAAATGTAAATATACATAACAGATAGCTTAATTCTATAGACAGTAACTTTTGAAAAAAAACAATCATGTATTCATGTAATTCATCTTCTCTTGTTTTTTCTTTATATTATAACTATCTCCTTTAAACATCTATATTAAAGGCTTGAAAATCATTTAATTGATCTATTAATTTGAATAAATATTACTCTTTATATAATTCTTTTGTCTTTCAAGTTTTTTGAAGTGATTCAGTCAATATATTTTCCAAAAGCCACTTCCTATTCTAACCATTTATACATTCTTATCATAAAAGTTTATAGATAGCATTTTATAATAAGAAATATAAGCAAACTTTATATTAATGCTAAGATTGTAATTCAGAGGCCATTTTTCACTAGTTAGCTTTTTATGCTCTTAACTATACTAATGATTTAAACTAAACGAGATAATCCAGTCCAATAACTTGTTCTAATTGCAAAACGTACTCTGCATAACTCAAGCTACTAATAATTTTCATAAGTTTAGTAAAAGTAGAGCTTTCAAAATACCATTTAATGCTTTTAGACTATTACACAGTACTAGATTATCCATTACATATGTTCTTACATTCAACAGGCTTACTTTATAGGACATCCTATTACAAATTTACAATACTGCACATTTTCCACATAAGGTTTAGTTATGTTCTAATTGCTTTGAAAATGGTCACTTTGAAGGTTGGACCATCACCATGAATTAGTTCAAACAAACACACTTCTCTAGGACTCAGCTCCTTTTCTTTCACAAATGATGGCCATTCCTTGCCAAAATTTCGAGCGTTCCCATGGTCCTTCATATACTTTACATTCCACTTGTTCCCATTACAGTCCTCAACTTTAACATATTCATGCGTTTGTATGGATACATTTTCTTGAAGAAAATCCTTGGCATCTACTGCAATCAAATATACAACTATATTCTGTAAACAACTTTAGCTAACTTATACGCAATTTTTTGCAATTTTAAGTAACTCACCAATATATAAAGGTGATTGACATTGTACGTTTTCATTATCGTCGTAAACGATGGAAATTTAGACTGTATACCCTTTGCAATATTCAGCACATTCTCTTTTCCATTGTTTGTTGCCTGCCTGCTCTATGAATGAATTCCAGTACCCCTGGCTGAACAACTAGTTTCCTACATGTCTTTGAGACACGTTAATGACCTATTTATTTGCATACTGACAGGAAAAAAAAATTAGTTGGTCCTTGTAAATAAAAGGATAGTTAATCTCATTCCTATTGAATCATATATATTGACATTGAAGTCCCAGTTTCCCTCATGTTCAAACAGTAAAAAACTAACAATACCAATCGAGTAATATTTAGTATTCCTTTTTTTTACCCTGCAACCAAAAAAAAGTTAAATAAAACAAAACAAAACATTGCCTAAAAAACAATTATTGAACCTTCAGTGCAAGCACAAATTTATAAGCGATGAACTAACTAAACAATATATTTTTCCCATCATGTTTATAATTTAACATGCTATAAATCTTGAAAACAGAAAAAAAATTACCTACTTCTTAGTACTCAACGTCAGTTCTCTAATTACCCTAACAAAAATCTCATCACTTAATCCCTGCCTTGCCAATCTTCGCTGATAAGTTTTGTCCTTGGAAAAAAAAAAAAATTACCGCCACCTGTGAACCAACAAGACCACAACGGTTGAAGAACACAAAGCAAAGAGGTAAACAACAACCAGGGTAATTTCTTTTGACTACTGGATTGACTTTCAGTCTTTTGACTCATTGTTTTTCTATTGGACATCCATTCACAAAGCCAAAGTCCGTTTTTCCACAGTAGGCAAATTCAAAACTAGTCCAAACAGATAGAGCCAAATAAATATGTGCTTTATTTTTTTTTTTTTATGTGCAATTATGAGACAAAATTCAAAACCTCACTATTTATAAACACTCATGTCTAAATTTAACAACATTTTAGTGCAGTTAAATCCTTTTATGTTAAGAACTTAATGTTTTTTAGATTTACCTAACCAGCAAAATTTTTAAAATTTTTTTACTTATTCTATTTAATGTCTTAAATTTTTTTTAGCAGCCAAATTATTTCTTACTTTAATCAATTAACAAGCAATTAATTTTAAGTTTAAATTTAAAAAAGTTAACTTAAAGAAATTCCCCACTACAATGGTTAGTAATCCTTTACACACATATAGTTATTGTAAACCAATCATCAAGTTCAATAGATGAAGATAGCCACTGCAAGAATCGGGAATGAAAATCAATCCTTTACACTGAAATATTAATACAATATTTACCTTATATTAAAAATGTTTTATAAAAAAAATATAATGCAGCATCAATCCATTTAAACTTTCCATCTATCACTTTTGGCAAAACAATTCCATATAGTATGCCATTCCTTTATATCGAAGCTACAACTAAGTTCATCTTTGCTACAAATTTAGCAGTAATCCACATAAACAATTTCAGCCAAAATAAAAAAAACACATAACTGCTACTAATTCCAATGACAAAATATATGATACAACACTCAAGCTATTAATAATTCCCACAAATTCTCAAAAATATGTGCTATCTTACAACTTCTAAAACGCTGCAACTTTTTAAAACAGCTGCCTCATTCTGCACTCTACATTACATAACCTTATTATATTTAACAAGTTAACTTAATGCACAGACAATACTTCGCAAACCACATCAATTCCAAATTTAATATATCTAGGCTTGAAAACCATTCAAGTAACATATAACTACAAACAAAACTAAAACAGTTAATAACTACTAATAAATATAGCAAAACACTGAAACTATTCAGCTTAAAATTTAATACAATGCTCTAAATCTCATAATCCAAAACAAACTACAGCATTTGTTTAATGATATCAAACATCCAGAACAATACAACAGCATGCTCCAGCATAAATTTTAGCAATTTTTGCGCATTTCTTAACGCCTTCCTTTTGAGGAAAGAAACAGAGACCCTAATGGTTGGATTGTCAATTCGAAATAGCTCAAAAACAAGGACATCTCCCGCATTAAGTTTCTGCTTCTTTACAAAATCTGGCCAACCCCTGCCTAACAATCTGACCTGTTAACGTTCCTTGACACAATGCACATTCCACTCTTCACCATCTAAGTCTTGAACTTTAATGTATTCTCTTTTTTTTTTTTAACACAAAATTGTTCTTTGGAAATCAACGTGGTATGTGCTGCAATAGTTAAATTTTTAAATCAATGTATCTAGATACTAAATTAAATACGCTTTTTACATTACTTGATTATCAAAATAGAAAGCAATTTACCAATGTATATGGATGTGCAACATGATATTGCTTCAAAATAGTATGAAACCAAGGACAGTCAATTTTAATCCTTCTAAGAATGCTAACAAATTCCTCTTCCTCTTCGCTTGAAGAAATAACAATCATTTCACTAGAACAGCTTACCTTTTCTCTGTAATTATCATATGCATCAGTCAGCTATTCACAAGCATTGTGACAAAAAATCGGACATCCTCCACCCTCATTATCAGGAGGGTAATCCATCTCAGTTGTTGTTAGATCATAAATTTGAACATGGAACACAAAATTTCTTTTATAATGAAATATTAGGAAAAAACCAACACTAACAGAATAGTATTCAATAAATTGAATTTATTAAACTTATTGAATTTGTTAAGTTTTTAATAATGAAGATTACACCATGTCAGAAACATCCCTCTGTCTCTATCACGTGAATTTACATGACTTTCTTATCATTTACGCACTATCATTATTTACATAAATCTATCTACTCAATAATAGAATCAAGTATATTCAACTCTCTGCACAAGTCTAAATTTTGTTCCTATTTTCTCATTCCTTCCCATCCTGCTATAATTCATTTCATATCCTTCATTATTTGCTGGTGTACAAAAATTGGTGGATGACGCTTTTGCTGAAAAATGACCTTATTTCTACTGCTTCACAAGTGGTACACTGACGTAGCTAATGCTATTCTTTTCACAAACAGCTAAAGCAAAGGAGTCTTGTGGACAGTTTTGCTGCAACCATATTAGTTCATTTTCCCAATCTGTTATAGCTCTATATAACAAGCATTTTCTTTTAATCCCAAATCCAATCTGAGTAAGGGCACTCAAAGAACAATTGATTTAAACTCGACTCATATCCTCTACAAAGAACACATTCAGAATTTTCCTCAATTCCCCAACCTCTTAAATCTGTATTTTGTGGTCAATTTTCTTCTACATACACGCCATAGTACAAAAGCAAACTTCATCACATACTTCTTTCCCCACACTACCTTATCCCGTCCAACATCACTATGACCATGTCTTAGTTGCTTTGTAGCAGAATTTGCAGAATATAAACCTGATGAACCAGGTTTCTTTACTACCTAGAAATAACATTTGGTGTAAATAAGAAGGTGTTTTCTCATCAAATCAAAAGCCTGGCCTCTTAACTTGCTCCCGATAGGTAATTTTCAATTTCCATCTTCAATCATTGAGCTCACCTTAGCATTATCTAAACTAAAAAAGAACTTCTTGATTCGAGATGAATATTGTTGCAACATAGGGCTAACTAGGTGCTATCATATCATACCACAGTGAAGTTTCTTGACCATTTCCGACCACTGCCTAAATATAATTCCTCACTTCTATCCTTAGCTTCAGAAGTTTATTCCAACGCCATCATATGCTGGGACTTGTTTTGATTTTTAAAATCTTTAACCTTTTAACAATAACAGTATGGGAACAAATAGAAGGTCGAACGGTTAGAACTCTACGACTCCACCCAGAGGTTAGGACTCGAATCCCACCAACACCGTTCCCTTTCCTCCAATTTTCCTCAGTTGTAATAGTATAAGTTTGATTAAAAAAAACAAATGATTGTGAGAAATATCCCAGATGTCGCTCATGATCAGAGATTTATTCCAAATTTTCAGGTTTACTAGTCCAAGTCCTCCTTCTTTCATATGCATACGTACTTTCTCCCAACTTTACTTTAGCATGATTACGCTTTAAATCAGTACTTGCTCATAAGAAAGCACTTAAGAATAAAAAAGCTGCCCCAGTAGACAAACATGCTATTTATATGGTTTTGAACTTTCTGTTTTTTGTGTAAAATAGATTGACAATCCCCAGCTGTTAGTCATATTGACATTAAAAGCACTCCTAAGTACATGCACACATGTAGGCACATAATATAAGTACACACATACACACACAGATATATATATATATATATATATGTGTGTGTGTGTGTGCGCGCGCGCGCTTTAATTTATATGCTCCATTTTTTGTTCATACATTTTTCTTTTTATTTTTATTAGATAAAAATACTAAATATGCTCTATATTTTCATGAAAAGTAATAGTTTGATTTTGTATTGAAGTTCTTTAGTTCGCATTGACTAAATTTTGTACTTAATCAAATGATATATACATATATATGCGCAGATGCACATACATTGATCAAATGATATTTACATACATATGCGGGGACGCACACATATGTGTACTCTATGCATGTATGTATGTATGTATTATACATTGGACTGATAATTTATACTTACCATGATGCATACCCACTTACCTTTTTATTGTGTGATATTTAAGAAATATTTAATGCTGATATTTGTTTCATACTTGGAATTCCTCTTCGGGTAGCTAGTTGTTGATGAAGTGTGGAGACACGTGGTCATTATGTTTTCCCGTTCTAGGTTCACAAAATCTCTCATTTGTACTTATTTCAAAACTGATCCAAATTCACTCTTAGTTTACTGTAGCTCAAAACTGCAGATAAGTTGTATTTCTCAGGTTTGTGACAATTTTTTAAGTCTTTGATCTTTAATACAAATGATTGTTATTTTGATTTGTTAGATCTCTACTTAATCGTTTGGGAGAAGGATTGAATTATAAATACTTTATCGATTTTAATTTTCTTGATTTATTGACCTTACTGAATTTCTTTTAATTAAATGGTAAAGTTCATGTCACTTTATGGATCTCCTAAGTTATTCACTGACAATAAATTTCTATTTTTTAATATTATATTGCCAAAAACATTTTTTTTCAAGGAACAATTGATTTTCTCAATTCATTTGTTCAAGGCATTTTTCCATTTAATTATAATACCCCATATGATTTTTTATGTTTCTTTTCCCTTATCCGCTGTGATAACTCTTATGTTATTGAACAAGTAAAATTATTGGATTGTGCCTCAGATCAACGAGAGAATTTTTTTCCTTTTTTAAGCTATATACGTACTTGGATTTTTTTTTTTTTTTATGTTTATTTGTTGACTATACACCAGACACACATCCATATGACTTTATCATCCTTGAATTTTCTAATTGTTTTCTTTAGTAATCACATGTCAGTTAATTTATTTTTAGCCTTTGTTTCAGATTTGTTATTGCACAAATTGTTAGATTAACAAGATTTTTGCTCATTTAATTTTAAAAGTGATATGATTTTGACTTCCATGGCATAACAAAAGCCAAGTGCAGATGGAACATAAGACCTTAGATGTTACGATAATTTTTATGATGAGTATGTTTTTTTTTTTTTTTCTTGTATTGGATCATCAAATATTCATGTAGATTTTTGATAAATGATAGTTTCCGCATTTATCTCCTAGATCCCCTTCCTTTATATTTTTTCTCTTTTCTTTCTTTGTGCTAATTCTATTCATTGACATATAGTTTTAGCCTTCTTGAACAAACGGGAGAAATCATGACAATCAACGCAAAATGTTATTTTAGTTCTATTTACTTATCTATGCCGACTAATACACAAAAATAGAGATTATGCTTACCCTTCTTAGTTGGATGCTGAACAGCAATTCATAAATGTACTTTGTTTTGTTAATTGAAGCATATATTTGTTTGAACACTTTGTGTGGTTTATTTGTTATTTCTTTGCCTTATATACTACAGTCTATATTTCCTTATACGAAAATGAATGAAATAAGTCTTATTATTCCAACCTTTCTTGAGTCAGTGCATGTGATAGCATTCAATTATGCACTCATTGTCTTTATTATTTCAATAATGTACATTAAATTTCATCACAAAGAGTAGGGATTTATTTTGGGCAAGCATACCAAGTGAAATTTGTCTAATGTACAATTGCTCTATCAAAAAATTTATTTGCTTTTACAAATTTTAGTTGATGAATGAGAACCATAAAAAAAATTATGTAAAATTCATTTAGTGTTAAGATAGAGTTTGAAGTTACGAATTTAAACTTTGAGAAATGTTTTTTAATTCTAAGATTTATAAATAATGGAAATGCTTCAGGCTTAGGATGTTCTCGTTCATTGATGCCCCTCCTTGTATCTAAATATTGCATCTTTTTATTCAAGTTGAAAATTTTTTTTAATTCTAAGATTTATAAATAATGGAAATGCTTCAGGCTTAGGATGTTCTCGTTCATTGATGCCCCTCCTTATATCTAAATATTGCATCTTTTTATTCAAGTTGGGACACTAGTTTCATATATTAGTTTATTCAATGCAATATTTGTTAAAAGATATTAGGGGAAAGGATATCTATTAGTTTAAAATAATAAAATTTAATTTTTTAGCCACAATAGCTTTTGCCCTTATTCGAAATCATATAAAATATTAACCTCTTTATTTATTTAAAAACTTCCACAGGAAATTTTTCCTAAAAAGTATGGAATAGGAAAAAGAGGAAAACTTGTTCATGTCAGGACTACTTGAACCATGTCTTGAACAAAGTTGCTATTTAGAGACAAGTAATTTTTGAGAAGATATTATTGATGTTTTATAATATGAATTCCCACATTTATAGGTTAATTAATAGGTAATTATTAAAGTATTTAAGTAAGGATTAAATATTAATTGAAAGCTTATAGGGAAATATTTATAAATATTACAATTATGTTATTTTATAAACAAAAAATATTTAAAAAAACAAAAAGGAGGAGAACCTGTCCAAGACCACGCAAATACTGTCTTGAAGAGAGTTGATATATAGATATAATACATGGCTGTAAATAGAGGTTATTAGTGGAGCAAGCCTTCAATAAACACAACCTACTTGCCTAATTGATACTTCTTTGGAACTTATTAAAAGATATAAACATGTAAGTCTCTATGTGATCTTTTTTTTTAATTTTTTTTTCATTTTTGTCCTTTGTGCGATGTTTGACCTAAAAAATAAAAGACTACTTGGATTCGGATTATGCCTCGAAGCCTCGATTAAAAGCATATTTACTTTTGAAACTAAAAGAAGATTTTAAAATCAAGTATCCACATAAGTATATTAAAGCAAGATTTCATCTTTTGCACTTGAGATTGATTCCAAGGTAAAATCAGAAGATATATCTTCGTAAAATGAAGTTCCACGAAATTATTGTACTCTTTTTTTTTTTTAAATCAATAAATTGATATTTTTTTCCTCAGTTAGGTTGCTACTTTCATTTCCAAATTTATGCATACTAGTTCTTATATCATCTAGTCCGCAACTATAAAGCCATAGTTTGTTGGGTTTGGATATTGTAAATTTATCTGTTGTGTAATATATCGGCTATTAATACTCAAAAAAAAAAATTTCTAGTTGCAGCTCATTGGCTTTCTTGTTGAGAGTGTAATGTTTGTATGACTGAGGCATTTGATTCAAAATCTTCAATTACTATCACTGTAAGTATCATTTATCCTACTATAAGTTTGGGTTTTGATGATTCCCTCCAACATATTTGATTTAATAATGGAATTGGTATCATTATAAAACCACTTGTTTGGTTTACTGGAATGATTTTTAAGTAATTTTTAAATTTTTTAAATCTTTTGTTTATGATATACCTAATTTTTTTATTGCTTATTTTGTATTTTTTGAAAGAAAATTTCTAAAAGACTTCTACAATTTCATATATAACCATGCTCTAATTTGAGTTTTATGCAAATGATGGCCTTAAAAAGAAAAAAATGTAATTTTTATTGTATTAAGATAGAGTCCCATATATCTTTGATTTTCAGTTCAAATGTTTATAAAAAAAAATTCAATGTAACTCCCTTAAATACATTTTCTTTTACTCCGTAAAATTTCCTCCCACATTAAAAAAAGTTCTAGACAACATTTATAAAATTTAATTAATCAAAAATATTTAAAATCAAAAGACGTAGCAAAGAGAGAGAGAGAGAGAGAGAGAGAGAGAGAGAGAGAGAGAGAGAGAGAGAGAGAGAGAGCAAGTGAAGAGTCATAGTATATTGGGAGAGGTAGGTAGCTCAAAATATTTATGTTTTTTTAGAAGATGTGTTTTTGCCCTTAATCAAAAGGATTAATGGGTTTGACAGAATAGTATTTTAAGGTAAATCATTGACACCCCAATTAATCACTTTTATTCCCATTGAACAATGGTGATAGTTGTTTTACAAATATAAAAAATATGTGTCATTACTTATGACACTCATTTCCTTTCTTGATTTCCCTAAACCAAAACCCTAAGTTTGTTATAGTTATAGAGTTTTAATGAGGAATTATATTCTCAGTCAATAGCCAAAATCTAGAATAATGTTCTAATTCTTTAAGTGTGCACAAATATTGACGTACAGTGGGAGATATATGTACACATACAAACTACTCTTTTTAAGAACATAATGAAGGCAGATAGTGTTCTACTATCCAAAAGTTTAACATAATTAAGGCAGACAGATTGTGTTCGTATGCATTATTTTAGCATAAATGTACATATGATACATATAATCATCTAAAAATCATACCAGTTGTAAGCCTTAATGATTTTTTTTCCATAAAAGAGTTTGATAAATATTAAGCTCCCTGGTTAGGGCATTATAAATTTCATATCATAAGTGGCTGTTTGCCATTTGTTCAACGTGTTTTGCACAGGGGAGGGAACTTGTCTTGCAGAACCTATCTTGCAGAAAACATTTACATCACCTTAGGAGCCTTTCTACTTTGGTTTCTTTAGTTCGTAATAACTCAGGAATGTAAAAATTTCCTGAGACTAAAAAATGCAATTTTCTCATGTACAGATTGAACATGTATCTAGGAAAAACAATGAACCAGCTCACCTTGCAGCTAAATTAGCACTGGAGTCCATTGGTTGTAAAGTCTGGTTCATGCATTTTCCTTTTTGCATTGTATCTGCTGCGTTGAAAGATTTGCAGTAATGAAATTCTGTCATCCTTAAAAAAAAAAAAAAATGCAATTTTCCAATCGACACTGTAGTTTCACAAGATTGTATCTTGCACAACCAATTTTAGATTTATTAGAAACTGATTTACAGCTCATTTTAGAACGCTGAGAATTAGTTCTCCCCCCCCCCCCCCCCCTCTCCTCTCTTTTGGAAATTATAACCTTTTGTCTCTTATACCAACATTTTATCCCTATAAAAAATACGTCCCGTCAACCAAACGGGGCCTAAGAGTTGCTATATGATTTTAAATGGAGCATATATTCTTTTCCATATAAGAAATTTAGAAAAATGTATTGATGTCTAGATGTCACGTTGCATCTCTTTATTTAAAATTCTATAATACTATCAATGATCCTATGCAATGCATGGGTTAAGTTTTTATTGCTAATATTGTGGTTGTTGGAGAAAAATTTAAAGTGAAAGTTAAGTTCTTAATAAATTAAATTTATTAAGTCCTTAATAAATTAAACTTTTATAGATTTTATAGAAAAATAACCTAAAATTTTTAAATTAATTTAATTAGGATGAGCTAAACAGAAAAAAGCATATGTGGCTAGAGTATGAAAAAAATATTAGTAAATAGTTAAAGACCTAATAGCATCAAATAAGCACTTAGTTCCGTGCAAATACTAGAGATGTTATATGTTAGTTCCGTGCAAATACTAGAGGTGTTATATGTCAAACATAAGCACCTGAAGATATAAATTTGACAAAAAATTATATATTTATATTAAATTAAATATATGATTACAATATATCTAAAGGAAAATAAAATTTTTGAGACAAAAATAAAATAATAAAATTAGAGAAAAGTAATATTGCCGACACTATAACTTACTGAAAAAATTAATGATTCAAAAAAATAAGTTATTACAAGTTAAAAATGTTATTAAATGAACATAATATAGATGTCCATGTGTATCTCATATATAAAAATATCATTATATATCTTGCACATTGTAAAATAGTATGTAAATTACATAGTTATGTTTATGTACTATGTACACATGCAGGCACTCGCGCATGCATGCATACACACACTTCATTTTTCTAACATAGTAACATTAAAATAATCATATACGCTTGAGTCTAATTTCACAAAAATGAAAATTTAATGGAGTTATTTATAGAAATATATTTTTTTACGGTTGATAATATTAATGCATATAGTTATAAAATTTGCACCAGAAAAAAATAAATTATATGAAATTATACTCTTAAAATTTGTAAACGAAAAAGTGAAAAAGAAACAAAGAAAGTTGATAGCTAAAGGGAGAGAGAAATAAGGATAAGAAAAGCAAAGGTATAACAAGATCAAAGGTGTTAACAAATATATATCAATTTCATTCTATATTTACCAATACAAAAATAAAAATTATTTAAAAAGTTTAAAAGGATAAACTAATGGAAGAATTTCCAAAGTCAGTGCTACGTTATTATATATATACATACAGACATGCATGCACGCAATAAACACAAACAAAATCACACTCATATATAGGTTGATGATTTATACGCTTCATTTTTTTTTTCATACACTTTCTTCTTTAGTTTTTATTAGATAAAAATATTGAACAAGCTCTATATTTTTGTGAAAATTAAAATTAATAGTTTTATTTAGAAAAGTCTTTAGTTTTCGATGACTAAATTTTGTACCAAAATGATATATGCATACATATGAGCGGATGCACACACGTGTGTGTATGCGTTCGCGTGCATTCGTTTGTCTGTATGTATTATACATTAGACTAATAATTTATACACTCCACAATGCATACATTCTTATCTTTTTATTATGTGTTTTTTAAGAAATATTTAATGTTGATATTTATTTCATACTTGGCAATCCTTTTTTGGATAGCTAGTTGTTGGTGTAGTGTGAAGACACATAGTCATTATGTTTTTCCATTCTAGATTTGCAAAATCTCTCATTTGTGCTTATTTAAAAACTTATCTAAGTTCACTCTCAATTTAGTGTAGCTAATATACTGCAGATAAGTGTTCTTCTCAGGTTTGTGACAGTTTTTTCAAATCTTTGATCTTTAATACATATGGTTGTTATATTGATTTTTAGATATCTGCTCATTTGTTTAGGAGAAGAACTGAATTATGTTTGGTCGATTTTGATTTTCTTGATTTATTGACTTTACCAAATTTCTTTTAATTTGATGGTAAAGTTCATGTGATGTTATGGATCTTCTAAGTTATTTGCTGATAATAAATTTCTTATTTCTTGATATTATATTGCGAAAAACATTTTTTTTCAAGGAACAATTGATTTTCTTAATTCCTTTGTTTAAGTATTTTTCCAATTAATTATTTCACCCTACATGAATTGTTATGTTTCTTTTCTTTTCTTTTATCCGTGGTGATTACTCGTGTTATTGAACAAGTTAAATTATTGGATTGTGCCCTATATCAACAAGAGAAGCAATAAACCTTTTCTTTTTCTTTTTCTTTTTTAGCTATATACGTATTTGGTTTTTTTTTTTTTTTATGTTTGGTTGTTAACTCTACACCCACCAACCCCTCCACCCCAACCAACACACACACACACACATATGCAGACTTTATCATCCTTGAATTCTCTAAATTGTTTTCTTTAGTAATCACATGTTAATTGATTTATTTTTCGCCTTGGTCTCAGAATTGCCATTGCATGAATTGTTTCATTAACAAGATTTTTGCTCATTTGGTTATAAAAGCGACATGATTTTGACTTCCAAGATATAACAAAAAGCAAGTGCATATGGAACAAGACCCTAGGGTTACGATAATTTTTAGGATGAGTGTGTTCTTTTTTTTTTTCTTTTTTTTTTTTTGCTTTTATTGGATTGTCAAATGTAATAGTATTTGGGGTTGTCATCTAGATTTTTGATTAAGTGATAGTTTCCACATTCATCTCCAAAATCCCAATTCGCTGTATATTTTCTCTTTCCTTTCTTTGTGCTAATTCAATTCATTGGCATATAGTTTTAGCCTTCTTGAACAAACAGAAAAAATCATGACAATCAAAGCAATTATTATTTTATTTCTACTTACTTGTCCATGCCAACTAATACACACTAATAGAGATCATGCTTACCCTTCTTAGTTGGATGCTGAAAATCAATTCATAAATGTACTTTGTTTTGTTAATTGAAGCGTATAATTATTTTAACACTTTCTATGGTCTATTTGTTATTTCTTTGCTTTATAGGAAAATGAATGATACCAGTCTCATTAACTCTACCCTTCTTGAGTCAATGCATGTGAGCATTAAATTATGCACACATTACCTTTCAATAACGTAATTTTAAATTGTCATCATAAATAGTAGAGATTAATTTTGGGCAAACTTATCAAGTGAAATTTGTATAGTGTACAATTGTACTATCAAATAATTTTCTTCAACTGAGAAGTTTACTACTATTCATGGACATGTTCCGACCAATTATTAGCAGATGAATTTTCAATACCTTAGTCCAAACATCGGGATGGAATTATGGATTTAATTTACTATTGCTGCAAATATATTTAGATTTTCTCGAATGCACAAAATTACCAAAATTTTCCCTTTTTCCTCATGAGCTTTTTTTTTTTTTTTTGTGGAAAAAATAATATGTGGAAAACTATAACATTATTTCAATATGCTCATATCCTAATGTTTAATGTAGACTATTTAAAATACAATATTGAAAGTTACATGTTTGCTCCTGTGTCATTTTTTTAATTGCTGTAAAATGTCACTCTGCTAATTTCCTGTCAACAATCACACACATCTTAACTTTTGTTCGATTTTTAATTGTAAAATTTTCAATTTGATGTAGTGATGGATTACCTTCGAGACTTATGACAACTAAATTTTTTTTGTAGGAGAAAACAGGAATAAAAGCTTCTCTTGTTGATTGGAATGGCTGCCTCAAGTTCAAATCTACTACACAACCTGCTTGAGTGTCTTGTGTGCACGAATACAATGTTCCCTCCAATTCGCCAAGTAGGTTTCTTTGTGATTCTTGTTAAAAACTTTGATTCATTTTATATATTTTTAGAATCATACATAACAATACGCAAAAACGCTTTGGAAATTAACATTTATCAATTATGCATTTTATATCTTGACAATTTAGGGTCATCCTTAGAAATCCTAATATCCCAGTGACTGGACAATAAGTGGATGATTGGGTGCCTGTTTGTTAACATTCTTTAACATTTTTTTGAGTTTGAACTTTACAATAGGACACAGTGAATCCTATTTTTAATTAGAAATGCCAGAAAAATTGAGCTTGACCATATTATTTATTTGTAGATCTATGAATCAATTTGGTTACAATTCTAATGACAACAGAACTTTAAACTACAAAATGTACTGTATCTAAAACTTGTGGACAACCTTATTTGTGATGTATAGATTTAAAAAAACAAATATAAACATTTTGGAATGATAGTTACTATATTTTGACATAGACAAATAAGTTTGAAAAAGGGATGTGCTATCTCTACATATGTAAATATCTCTAAAAAAATAGTTATGTAACTATAAAATAAAGTAGTAAGGCCTAAAATACAAGATACAAATAAATTTATAAGCCATTTGTGATTTGCAAACAGGGATCACTATCTTGCAAGTCACAAATATAACTAAGACTTGTAAACGAAGGTCATACTATTATTAATAACTTGAAATCATAAATTTTTGTTACCTGCTTTTGAAATCATACAAGTCACAAATAAATCTTGTAACACCTTTTCTGACATGTAAATTAATTGAAGTCACCAATATTAGGTTTTTCATAATGATATGAGCACATAAAGGCGTCATCGTAGTAACAAAAAATGACGAATTTTATTCAACACATTTGAGTTATTGTAATTGTTCCATAGTACTTTAACTATTTTAGAACTTTACTCAATCGAGTTGAAGATGGTTGGCCAAAGTAGGAATATATAAGAAATTATTATTCCAAGGAATTAAATTGAGATTAACTTAATTTTGGATATATTAAACCTCGCTCATAAAAAAAATTTTGTGATATTACAGGAACTTTTGCATTAGAATATTAGGAATTTAGACGCATATCGCTTATCAAGTATAAATGATAAAAAAGGTCATTAATGTGTCAAATATGAGTGCGAATTAAAGTTATTTCCAATCGAAACTAGATAGATAGGCATTCAACATTTTAGTGGCTGTGAAGTTTATATACAAATGCAGTGTAATCTTCATTTTATCCAAGAGAAAAAGAAATTAAAAGCTTATATTAAAAAAAGATTAAATGAAAGTCCATACAAAATTATCTACTCTGCCATAAATTTTGTAGTCTTGTATGTCCTTTCATTATCAGCATGCCTTATTTGTTTATTTAAAGCAACAAATTTTATGG